>LIHB01000050.1:6285-35147 GCA_001297265.1 Mycosphaerella arachidis
CCTACTTTATAGATCGTTAGATTACTCTCGATAAGGCCTTTCGAATACGGTATGTTTTGTAATAGGGCGGTTCGTATCTTACGTAAGTAGAATATAAGGGTATATAAGTATTAGGCGTAACTATAAGGAACGCGAGGTAGGTAAACGTTTAACTATATAAGTATACTTTAGTAAAGTTCTTTAGTTATAGAAAAGGTTAGTAAGTACCTATATAACTTATAACTATAATATTATAGTAATTTAATTAGTATTACTTATTTTAGACTAATATAATAGATATCTTAAAAGTAAGTAGTATATTATATACCTATTTAGATTTAAAGGTAGTACAAATAAATAAAAAAGACTATAGATAACTTATTAAGTTACCTAATTCTTAGTAGCTAATACCTTAGATTTAATATACTATAGCCTAATTATACTTAGATTGTAATACTCTAGCCTCGCTAGTTAGCTAGTAGCTAAGGCTACTAGTTAACTCGCTATCTATGGCCTACTAACCTATTTTAACAATTACTAGGCAGTCTTTAAATCTAATGCCTTAGGCAGCAAGAATGTCGTGTTAAGCACGCCCGTAACGGCCTAGAAATTGTTAACTACTTGCTATCGAAGGAGACGACTACCGTCAGACGCCTTTTTGTGCAATGCTCTATGCACACCGTCGTCGCTAGTAACCTTGTAAGTCTCGAGAGAAGGCCGTTATAGCTGTCTCTTAAGCTAGTGCGAATGGACTTCCGTGGCAAGTTGGCTTACAGCCCTAATCGTACGTACATTCTGCCTAACAACGATTAGATACATCACTGTCTTTGTTTGACAGCTACCTAAGAGGCTATGACTGTTGAGAAGGGAGAAGGGAAGTAATGCTGTACAACAGCAATCGAAGTCTTCTGACGGAGCACAGACACTCTCCAAGCGCTGGCCGACATTGCCGCGATGCCCCTCTTTGACTCGGCCAACCCTCTCACGTACAGTACCATCCGAGGTGCATTCGACGCGTAGGATCGTTGTTTGAAAGATAGGTATTCACAGTCTCTTCTCTAAACTCATCCCGCTTCCTCCAGCACTCACTCCGACATGTCCAACGCACCTCCCCTTCCCACCGCCGGCGGCAAACCACGCCTGCCAGCTTCCCAACGACTTCCCTCCATCGCCGAACCCTTCGTCAGCGCTCGAGCTCGAAAACACCTCGACATTATCGAACAATGGGTCGACGAAGAATGCATTCCCGCCGATGCAGTCTACGCCGCCCAGCTTGGCCATGGTGACGGCCGCTGGGAGGGTCATCCTTCGATCCTCGACGATACCAAAAAACGTGCCCGCGAGCTAGGTCTCTGGAACATGTTCCTTCCAAAGAATCACTATTCCAATCTCGCCGAGTATGATACATATGGTGGTGCCGGAGGCTTCACGAATGTGGAGTATGGCCTCATGGCAGAGTTGCTTGGTAGGAGTAAGTTGGCCAGCGAGGCCTGTAACTGTGCTGCACCGGACACTGGCAATATGGAAGTCATTGCGAGGTACGGAACTGATGAGCAGAAGCAACAGTGGTTGAGACCGTTGTTGGCTGGGGAGATCAGAAGCGGCTTTCTCATGACCGAGCCCGATAAAGCCAGCAGTGATGGGAGCAACATTAGTCTGAGCATCCGGCAGGAAGGCAACGAGTTGGTGCTGAATGGGAGCAAGTGGTGGAGTTCAGGTGCTGGCGATGATAGGTGTAAGATCTTCATTGTTATGGGTCTGAGTGATCCGAACAGTCAGGATAGGTACAAGAGGCAGAGCATGGTGCTGGTGCCTTCTGATGCAAAGGGCTTAATCGTACATCGCATGCTGAGCGTTTATGGTTATGATGAGTATGCATCCCTCTCGACGGTGGTTCTTCAAAGCTACAGCTGACGTGTAGACAGTGCGCCTCACGGTCATGGTCACATTACCTTCGACAACGTCCGCGTCCCACTTTCCAACCTTCTCCTAGGTTTTGGGCGCGGCAACGAGATTATGCAAGGTCGTCTGGGACCGGGTCGCATTCACCACGCTATGAGATCTATAGGTTCCGCTGAATACGCCCTCGAGTGGATGATCGCCCGTCTGAACGACGAGCGCAAGATCCCCTTTGGCAAGCCACTCCGCGAGCACGGCGTCCTTCTCGAATGGGTGGCCAAATCCCGTATCGAAATCGATGCCGCACGTCTAGTAGTTCTTAACGCCGCCATCAAGATTGACAATGGCGATGCAAAATCAGCCCTAGTTGAGATTGCAGAGGCGAAGGTTCTTGTCCCACAGATGGCTTGCACAGTGATTGACCGAGCGGTGCAGGCACACGGAGCTATGGGTGTATGTCAAGACACGCCCCTGGCGAGCATGTGGGCACACATCAGGACTATTCGGATTGCGGACGGACCTGATGAGGTCCACTTGAACCAGATGGGGAGGAGAGAAACACGTGCAAGGGCACAGGAGTGTATTAACAGGATCCAAGATCAGAAGCAGAGGGCGGAAGCATTGATGAAGAAGTATGGTGTGGGCGATAAGCAGCTCGGTGGATCAAAAGTGCAAGGCTTCCAGACAAGAGCAAAGTTGTGAGCGACAGTACCAATGCAAATGGCATGGCTCATGGAAGCTCCTTCCAAGGCTTGCCTCAAACGTCTTCTGACGCGCGTCGCGTGCTGCTCGCACCTTGTCATGAGAAATAGGTCGCCCAAGGTACCTGATATCTCCAGACCCATCTCACAGCCATGCACCACTCTCGCATCCCCCACAGGCCATAGCGCATTGCCATACCACCACGTCCGCTCTGTAGACATGAAGCAACGCCGGCGCGACCTCTCATCTGTAAATCCCCTTTTCTCCATGCCCAGTGGTGGCATCAATTTATCAACTTGATCTGTTTTGACTGCTTGCTTAACAAATTTTCCAGTTAAGTTAATTAAGCCAGGTTATATAACACCTAGTTAAGTAAGATGCGATATTGTTAATTAAGTTAAGCAGGTACATAGGTACGTATATTATAGTATTTATATGGCTTTACTATAAAATCTACTCTAAAATAAGAGGTATAAGTATATATAGAGATAGAATATATACAAAAGGGCCCCGAATCTATAGCTTAGCCGCTATAGCCCGCAATCCCGTAACGCTATAACCTATAACCCTAAGAATTTAGTCTTAATAGCATATATAGATAATACTAGATCTATACCTACTATATAACCTACGATTATACCTATTATCTCGTACTAATCTTAAGTATCGTAGCAGATATAAGGAAAACGACCTACTCGTAACGTTACCGCTAGACCTTTAAATATATAAATAGTACAAACATCTTATTTTTTATACCGTTAAGCAAGTTAAGTCAGTTAAGCATAGGCCCTTAATATTAGTTAAGCAAGTAACTAGTCTTTTATCTAGGCAAGTATCGCTTTTTTGCGTTAGTCTTGCCAGTAACTGCACTGTCCATGCCCCATGCCCCATCCTTACCCTTGTCTGCCTCCCCGCTTCCTATTCCCTTCCCTGCTAACGCATCACCAGACCTCCACGTCCTCTCCACACACCCGTCCATATTAGCGTCGCGACGCCGGATCCCGGATGATGAAATGGAGCGCAGAGCTGATGGACTTGTTGTCGTTAGCGGGTTATGCAGAAACTTCAGCGATTGGCTGGAATTTCATGAGAACGCGGGGTTTTTATATGCGTTCGATGTTTAGAAATATACCGGAGGTGGAGGCGGAGGGGCCGACTGATTTGAAGTGGGAACGTCAGGAGACGATGGTGCTGATGGGAAAAGGTTGAAACCGAGGCGTAGAGGTTAATGTGCTTTGGGATGGAGGTTGGGCCAACGCGGTTGAGTGTTGATCCTAGAGTGGTAGCATATGATAGTCCATGTACAGCTGTCTTGCTCGCCGGACTCTCCAGCGACTGGTATTCATTAATCTCTCGTCTGAATCATGAATTTGGGCGGACTGTTCACTCGCCCTCTGCTTCGGCGGTTTCCGCTTCTCGCTCCAGCTTCTCCAGCCTCTTGAGTGTCGCCTCATCAAAAATGGTTTGATCATCGCCGGGAATCTCAGGTCGTCCCCAGCGCACTACAGGTCCGACCATATCATTCCAGTCACGTCGCTTCTGCATCAATGCCCTCACGCCATCGCTCACGCCTCTTCCAACAACACCTGAGGCAATTCCCTTCTGTCCCGGCCGCGCTTGACCACCCTTCTTCTGGTTAGGTTTGGCCAGAGATCTGTTACGCTTGAGGTAAGCTGCGTTGACCTGGTTGTCCAAATCATCCGCGATGTTGGAGTACTCCTGCATCGCCATCCGCTCTTCAGTCAGCTCGAGAACTCGTGCCTTGCGGACGTTGTTGACGCGGCTTATGCGTCGAAGTTCGTGCTGCAGTGTGCGCAGACGAGCTGACACCTCATCGTCTTCGTGACTGTCGTAGTTGGGTACTTCACCAGGAGCCAGAAGTCCAATATACCTCAGCTCCTGCAACGCACGCATCTCGAATGTCTCGTAATCTTGCTGCACCATGTTCGCGGGTCGGGGTGCATCTGAAGGTAGACATGAGACTGGCTTGAAGTCTTCCGCCCCAGCTGCGGGTGCTGGTGCTTCGGCCTCCGCGTCGCCGTTGACCATCGATGTGTCGCCATTCGCATCTTCTTCGTTGTCTTTGTCCTTCCTGGCAGGGTTGGGAGCCGGGCGAATAACAGACATTAGACGGCTCATCATAGGCCCCATGCTCACGGTGTCCTGATCAGCAATGTCGTCCTCCATATCTTCCATGCTTCCTCGCGCCTCGTTCGGATTGTTGACATGCTTCTGAGGCGGCTCAATGCCCGTCGTGCCATCTTCTGCGGCCCAGAGCTCCCGATAGCCTTTGTTACCTCGTGGTGGAAGGACGTAAGGAGTGATCCTATCCCCTCGCTCTTTCAGCACTGCCACGTCCTCCTCAGTGTAAGGCCTGATGTACGGTTCGATATAAGTCTGGAAAGTGGAGAAGTTGACCTGGTTCGCCGGCTTTGCGTTGCTAAAGTCTGCGTCGGGAGGGTCGCCGGCTGTCAATTCTCGAAGATCGCTCTCTGGCCAGACCTTGACATTCAGTATTGCTTGCTTTTCCTCAATCGTCATCTCGTCGTGCAATTCTCGTATGTCGTAAATGACCGGGTCATTCCCTTTTGTTGGGTCTTTGCCGAATATGCGCTCGTAGAGGGGTGCCACAGCCGGCTGCTCTGCGCGAGACTCGCCTGAATCTGAACGCGAGTCTGCAGTGTCCATGGGTTCAGCAACGACTGTGCCAGGCTGCACGGGAGGTGAAGGAGGAGCTTGTTGACCTATAATATGATTCATTGTCGTTAGCGGAGCACGCACCTTGGCGCTCTTTTCGCTTTGGCCGTGACATGATTTCAAAGCTATGCGCCAAAGGATGGGGTCTCGGGGAACAGAAACACTCGACAAGTGATGATGTTTCTGCTGACACGGACGGCGATCTAGACAGCTTGCGCATAGCAGCTGCCCACCGCTGCACGACTGACAACTGTAGAAGGGCCGATGTCTGCTGCCAGATGTGAACGTACCTTGATGCACACCGACGCCATCCTGCCTCGCGACGCCATGTGCGCCAACGTCGGGCAGCGCTTCGCGCTTCTCTTTCCTCTCGGCCTCTTCCTCGTCGATATCCATGTCATCGTGATTCCTCTTCTTGCTCGGCGCCTTCTTCTCGGCCCGCTTCTCGTCTTGCTCCCGCTTCATCTTTGCGCGCTCCTTCTCTGCGCGCTCCGCCTCTTGCTCCCGCTCGATCTGCACTCGCTCTTTCCGGCGCTGGACCAGCTGTCGCATACTCCGATCGCATATTTCGCCTCGACGCGTCATGAACTTGGCGACAATGTCGCGGCTCATGTCGTGGATGATACGCAGTTCTCGAGCGAGAGGAGGATCGCCTGGCTTGGGTACGGAAGCATCGCTCTTCTCGATCCACGTCTCTATGCTCGGCTCGGAAGATAGCAAAGCGGCCGTCGGGGTCTTAAGGTATAGAGTGTCCTTCGCCATGGTTGTGCTGGGGCCTACTGCGCTGGAGGGAGCGGGCGTGAGAGGAGTGGATGGGGTGGTTTCTGTCAGGGCCGAGATGGGGGTGGAATGTCGCGATGTCGACCTGCGATCGGTCTTGCTGGCTGACTTGTGTCCGCTTTTCTTGGACGCGGTCGGCGCCATGGTGGTGCAGGCAAGCTGCCACACGTTGCCGGGAGATACGCCGTATCACATTCAGTCAGGACAAGGAGCGCCACGCGACTCGCCCGTCGTACCTGTGCATGTGCGGGGCGAGGGGGAACCAGCGGCCGCCGTGAGTGCTACAACAGAGCTCTGTGCTATGAATAACAATGTAAACACTCATTACTCGCTGTCAAGAACACTTTCCTGGCATTGATTTGCCTAGCGGCGAAACGTCGACGGCACGGGCACGGCGACCGGGGTTCCCCACTAGTGGCAGCTTGATCGCGGCCAAGCTTTCCATCTCGTCGGATCATGAGCCTCGGAAAGCTGCCAAGGCCGGTGCACTACGATGAGGGCAGTGGGGTTCCTCTACTGACCAAGACAAACAATCCACTCTACTACGTACTAGCACACCTTTCACCGTATACTATCATCATCCACTATCATATCCATTTTCATCTCATCTTGCACTGCGCTTGTTGGTGCCGCATGCTTGTGTTCTGTTTCAACCTTCCGCGGCGCCCGCCACGCTGTCAGTCATCCTCTCACCACCCTCCTCCCTACATGGTCCTGGTAGTGTCATTGATACAGCGCCGACGTTGCGACGTGGCGACGTCCCGAATTCTCCATTCCAGCGGTCCACAGCATGAGCGCACGTCTCGCCCGGGAACAGTCGCATTGTTGACTTCCCCTCCATTGTTCGACTGAATCGGTGAATTCTCAGGCTACGGCCTTGGTGTCGCCGCAATGAGTACGTACCCCCTCTCCATGCTCTACTCCCTGTGTCTGATGGCTCGACATGGCCCCATTCACACCACCCTCTGGTCGCTCTCCCCAGGAGTCTCCGCTCACCGTCGGCAATTCGTCGTTGATCCGTGTTGATGAACATCTGACAGGCGCCCAATCAATCCAGGTCTTAACGTTGGTCATCAACAACGCCGAATGGCACACCAACGACAGTCCGGGCAATTCTGCTGCCCAAGTCAACTCGTCTCTCTCGTTCAACAATGTTACATCCTTCGTCATCCGAACCCTGGCCTCCAATGGCGCCAACAGCGGCACCGATATCACCGGCTTGCTCTACGTCCCCGACCTTCCTGAGAACGATCCTTGCGTCAACACGACTGCTCCCTTCATCCCACAGAATGTAACGCGACGAGCGAACCTACCCAAAACCGATTACGATCTGATTGCCCTCGCACCGTGGGTCACGCCGGCGTGTTCTTTGAAATACATGGAGGCAGCTCGTCAAGATCCATGTCGGGGCTTCCTTTTCTTCATACCCGGGGTCAACGATACCCAGATTCCACCAGATACGAAAGACCCCGTGTGGGATGTTGGCGATAACGGGAGGTGGAAGTCTTCGAACGGCTATCCGGTCTACGCAATACCAGGACAAAATGGTGCTCTGTACATGAATCAAAGTGCCTTGTACAGTGGCAATATGACCGACGTCCCGTATGGAGATCAGTTGGCGAAGATATACTTCAACAACGACTATGTCAGGCTGTTTACGCGCATCAACACAGGTTTGTCATCTATCCGCCCTTCAACGCGCATCGCTTTCTAACTCGCAGCAGGAAATGGTGGAGGTGCACTTCCCAGCCTCTGGGTATTCCTTTTGGTCGTTCTCGGGATACTAATGGCAATCATTGGCCTCACCTCATTGTCCATGCACTGGCTCCAAAGGCGTCGTAGACAGGCTCTGCGAAGACGAGTGGCGAGTGGCGAGGTGGATCTCGAAGCATTGGGCATAAAGCGCTTGACTGTTCCGCAGGAGCTGTTGGACGAGATGCCGCTATACACCTATGGCACCACAGCGACAACATCCAAGTCCTCGCAACACGCTTCCACGATCGCAGAGGAGAAGGCTGGTGGCACGAGTGGACTAAATTCACACACGAACTTGGCACGACCCGCTGCCGCCCTCAGGTCGACCAGCTATCGACCTACACCTCTATCACAACCCACCTGTGCTATATGTCTGGACGACTTTGTGCCTCCTAGCGCCGAAACTGAAGGAACCACAGTTCGCGAACTGCCATGCCATCACATCTTCCATCCGGAGTGCGTCGACACTTTCTTACGAGACAGCAGCAGTCTTTGTCCAATGTGCAAGAAGACGGCCCTTCCCAAAGGCTACTGCCCGAAGACTATCACCAATGCAATGGTCAGGCGGGAAAGAATCGTTAGGACCATTCGAGAACGCATGCCCGCTGATGCCGCTAACACAGACCTCGGTCACAGCGATCATCGCTCTTCGACACCCATGACCCTTGGCGTACGCATTCGTAGCTTTGTTGGCTTGCCGGGCAGGAGAATCAGCAGTACGCCAGTCTATAACAGCC
Source organism: Mycosphaerella arachidis (assembly GCA_001297265.1). Lineage (NCBI taxonomy): Eukaryota > Fungi > Ascomycota > Dothideomycetes > Mycosphaerellales > Mycosphaerellaceae > Mycosphaerella > Mycosphaerella arachidis. Next base: position 14,835 of record LIHB01000050.1, read on the forward strand.
AGCAGATGCGACACATGGCCTCGACCACCACCCCTTCGACCACTGAGGACATGTCTTCTGCGCTTCCGCCTTCTGACTCTGGAGCGCTGCCCACAACATCGCCGCAGGTGCAGCCTCCCGCGACACCAGGTCGACGAGAATGGGCCAGACGAAGAGCAGAAAATATGCTTGGACCTCGCGCACCCGACGATCCTGATGAAGTGGAGAACCGCCAAACGCCAAGGTGGCGGAAAGCTGTAAGGGTACTTTTCCCTGGCTTCAGACGATAGCATCGCTGCTACGACTTTGATGAAGAGCTCTGTATTGATATCTGTTGTATATATGTTGGCGACGGCGCATGAGCTGCACACAGGGAGGGGCGGGTTCGGCCAATCTCATTCCTTCTAAGATACCCTGAGACATCAACGGAAGAGAAATGGAGTGTGGATTGTTCAGATGGAAGGAAGCCGATGTACAGAGCGTGGCGTTGGGGATTACGATTATGAGTAATGCATGTTTGCAGAGCGGGTCGCGTCCCAGAGCTCGAGAATATATTTTCATCGCAAACCGCTTGCCACTGCGAATTGCACTCAGCAGTCAGCATCTTCCCTGCACTCTTCGAACCGCATGTAATCGTCTTGGCCTTTCTATGCCCATGCTACGGACGCTGGGGTGTTTTCACTGGGCCAGTCTACTTCGCAGATATGCTTAGCAGGCGTATCGGGGGAAAGTCTAATGTCGTACCCATCGTGCTCTGCCTCGCCCTGCTGTAAACTCATTTCATAGCGTCCTTTGCTGGGTGATTCGCTTCGGCGTACTGGTGGCGCAAGCTCGTTTCACCACCATCATCCTCCGCGGGTGCCTTGCGCCTTCAGGCAATTCCTTCCAACTGTTAGACACGCATTTCACTCCTCCTCACCCTTCCTCGTCGCCAAAATCCACGGCCTCTTCTCCCAGAACGTATCCTGTATAATATCAACATGCTCCACCACAACCCTCGCCTTCAGCTTCCTCTTCTTCTCCCTCTCCACCGAACTCCTACTCCCCTCCGTCCTCGTCGTCGCCCCCTTCCCCTGCTCGGTCCTCTCACCCTCTCCATAATCCCGATACACCACACTCCCCTTCTTGAAAATCTCCTTCTCCGCGTTGTAATTCACTCCAAACCGACTCCACAAAATCTCATTCTTATCCTTCGCCAACGTCCCCTTAAGTTCCAGCTCCGCCTCCGTCGCCGACATTCCCTGGCCCCCCTGGACCAAATTCCAAAACGCCGTGTTGTACAGATTATTAATGTGGCAATCCGCCTGTCGCCATTTGAGGTAATCCCGTAAAATTTTCTTCTTCGGGTACGCAACGCACCTCCCATCGAACGTGGGCCACGGCCGCTCTAGTTCCACCACTCTCCCCTTTTCCGGAAAGTGTGGATCCCCGGCTTCGCGGACTATGAATTGCGGCCACAGCATGCAGTACTCTGCTGTAAACATTGTGGCTACGCTGGTACTGAGTTTTTCCCGCCTGCGTTCGAAGAGGGTGGTGTTTTCGTGGAAGATGAAGGAAAATTCGTCGCTTTGGCCGTACGCGCAGACTATGTCTACGAAGGATTTCACGACTTGTGTGGCGGCGGCGTTCATGAGGTTGAGGGCGCGTAGGTCGTTGGGTTTGGTGAAGTGGTATTTTTTACAGAGTTTTGAGAAGCCACGGCCGTCGATGCGGACCACGATCCAGTTTGAAGGAGCGATGTTGTCGGGGAGCTCGTAGTTGCGGACATAGCCGAATTCGGTGTTGGCCATAACTGCGGGTTGGTGCCTGCTGTTTGGCGTGGTCTTTTCAGGTTGATCTTGAAATGTAAGATGCGGTTGGTCGTGATGCGATTTCTTGAAGATGAATGTGAGGTTCTCGAGCTAAGACTTTGCGAGCTTTCTGACTCATTTTGACATGACATTTGGGAACATACATCGTAGATGGTGTCACAAGTGGAAGGTGTAGTTTAAGTTCTGGGCATAACTTACCTAGGAAAAGAGAGACGACTGCGGTGGATACCACATTTGGGACGCGATCACCAACAAAAGAAGAACCGAAGTTCGGCAATAAAACAGCTTATTCGGCCATCTTGCATTTTCGTGTTACCTCTCTCCACTCTCTCTCATCGCATACTTCAATGCGCACACAATTCTGGTATACGCGCTCACTCGCTCCAAATCGATCTCTGAAAGCCCCAACGTCAGATCAGCCTGCCACCAAGGTATCATCCGCCGGCTTGTTACACATTAGCCCAAGCGTCCACCAACACCGATCTCAAACCAGCGCATCGCATCGATTCGCATCGCAGTCTTGAACTACTGCCCCCTCGCAAACACCATCCAGCCTTCATTGTTCGAAGGTCTTTTTGCTTTCGAATGATTTTCGTCTTGCTCTATGTCCAAAGAAGACTTGTATAAAAAACGCCGTCCCAATGCTGTGCCATGAACGCTGGAGTATAGTTGTTACAGTGGTGATAAAAGCAGAAGCCGTGATCTCGTATGTCAGAGCAGTAGGCAAACGTGGGCTCAGTGAAGAGTACGCCGAGCTTGCTCAATGACTATGGACCGTAGCTTGCATGTTCGATGTGAATTAGAAAGCATTGCGAAATCGAAGTCTGTAGTCATGCAATCGATGAATGTATTAGTCCTCCTTTGGTGAGCTGTCATATTATTAGCTAATGTATGCGAAGACCGTTTCGGTCAGGCTGACTTACTTGGGCGAATATGCCGGGCTCGTAGGGCTGTGTTGCGGACTCGTTGGGCTGTACTTGTCAGGCGAGTTTGGCGAGTCGGCGTCCTGAGCAGGACTCGTAGGACTGTAGACTGGTGACCGCGGGCTGTAGCTTGGAGAGGTCGGCGAGTTACTACTACCAGCACCGTTGCTGCGGTAAGCCGGGCTTGTGGGAGAGTATGCCGGTGAAGTTGGACTGTACTGAGGAGACGTCGGGCTGTATGCAGGCGACGTAGGCGAGTACTTGGGTGACGTCGCACTGCCTGGAGCATGCGCTGGTGACGTCGGACTGTAGTTTGGCGACGTGGGAGAGTATGAAGGCGACGTCGGCGAGTACGAGGGCGACGTCGGGCTGTAGGAGGGTGATGTCGGCGACACCTTGCTGCCACGACCCCCACCACTGTATGCGGGCGACGTCGGTGAGTACGTTGGAGACGTTGGCGTGTATGCCGGACTGGCAGGTGAGTACGTTGGAGACGTCGGCGCGTAGGCCGGACTCGTAATGCCAGCTGCCGGCGAGGTTGGGGAGTAGTTGCCGTAGCTTGGTGAGGTCGGCGAGTATCCATATGCTGGCGATGTCGGGCTCATGCCGCTGAATGGACTGGTTGGAGCGTAGCCTGGACTCATGCCGCCGCTGTATGGGCTCATGCCACCGCTGAAGCCTCCGCCGTAGGCAGTCAGGCCGCCACCCTCGTCTTGACCAGGGTTGATGATCGGCGAGAAGCTTGCGCCATAGTCTGGACCAGCAAAGCCGCTCTCTGACATTGGCGAACCAACGTCGTAAGGAGTCATCGCGCCCTCGGCCATCGGAGAACCAGCACCGCCCATGCCCATCTGCTGCACTGGACGCTGTGTAGCACTGACAGTCTTCAACATCTCTGTGTCGAGCAACATATCGAACTCGCCGGTACCGCTAGGCGCCAGCTGGCCGAGGATGATGTTTTCAGATACACCTCGGCAGTCGTCGAGCTCTCCAGATGATGCTGCATCGAACAGGATCTCAACAGTCTCTTCGAAGGAACAGCGCATAAGCGCACCAGTGTCGGATCTGTTGATACCGTGGCGAGTGACGGCCATCAGCTCACCTCTCGCGCACATGACATCGCACAAGATGGCCATGTGTCGATGGTTGACGTATGAACCGTCGTTGGTCAACACATCCTTCATTTCCCGCATCAAAGAAGCGCGGACGGCTTCAATGCCAAACACTTTCATGATCGACTGGAAGTGATTGCAAGTCGTCCTCGTGGAGTCGACTCCTTCAACAGCGAGGATGTCCTTCAAGTTGACGCCGTCGGTGTCAAGAAGCCACTCCTCACAATTCTTATCTTGCGTGGAGAACTTTAGAGCGCCGTCGGGGGCTTCGTAAAGTTTTGCAGCCCTGGAAACGAAAGCGCGGCGGACGCCTGGAACACCACGAAGCACGACAGTATCGAGCATGTGGGCTTCAAGGCGCTTCAGAGTGTCTTCCTCTTCTTCGGTGTCTTCGTCATCTTTGTTCGATCCTCCAGTGTTCATGCGAACACGAATGATAGAGTCATCGGCGTTGTCATCAGAGAAGATGACTGCGACATCGCCACCGAACATCTCCTTGATCTTGTTGGCCACATCCGTGACGGTCAAGCCCTTGTCGAGCAGCTGCGCTCGTCCAAGCGTAATGCGCAGAAGCCACTTGCCTTGCATATCAGGGTTCTCATTGTCATCTGGAATGATGAAGTGGGCTTCGACCATGTCCTTGTCGGCATCGATGACAGTGCTCTGGACATCTGGATCGTAGTAGATCTCGGTCTCGTCAGTTACACCCCTCAAGCTGGTGAATTCGACCCTAGATCGAAGCTCCTTCGCGTTGAGGTCGGAATAAGCCCTGTCCGACTCTTGGTAGACCTTCATGTTGGGTGTCTTGATGTTCTCGGCCACGTTCAAGATTTCCTTAAGACGCGGCACACCCTTGGTGGTCGTCTTTGCCGTCACACCAGCTAAATGGAATGTGTTCAGCGTCATCTGAGTGGCTGGTTCTCCAATCGACTGCGCAGCCAAGACACCAACCATCTCGCCAGGACTGACAAGTGCTCGCAAGAATCGGTTCTCAATGTCTCCAAGAATGTTGTCCAGTGCCAACTTGCTCAGATGATCCTCGTTGACGAGACGCTTGAAGGCCAAGCGAGACCGGAATAACGCCTTGCACAAGAGAGTTGCATTGAGGTCGGCCTCAATGGACAAGGGGTCAGTTCCACGGATGACCTGCAGACGGTCGAGCAATGCCGCGACCTTTGGAATAGTCTCACGTGGGTCGAGATCGCTTTTGCTGTTGTCGTTGATCTTGAACTTGTCTTTCGCGTTCATGATCATGCGGCTGAGGTTAAGTGGAAGATATCGCTGCTCTTTGTCGTCATCCACACTCTTACGGATCTTGTCTCGGTCGTTTGCGATGGCCTCGTATTCCGCATCGAATAGCTTCTGCACATCAACGTCTCCGATCAATTCGCCGGCCATCTCCAGCATGTTGGGTGAAAGTCGCTGGTCCTTGCTGCCTGGATTGATGACATCGAGCTTATACTTCTTGTCGAACTGATCATGTGAAGCGGCGATGATAGACAGCGGTTGCTCCTCAATGAACATGGCGTCAAGTCCATCTTCACCATAGGTGAACTGCAGAATGTCGCCCAGAGAGTTACGAACAGTACTGTCATACTTGATCATGACTTCCTCCAAAGCCTTCACAAGACGACGCTGAATGTAACCAGTCTCTGCAGTCTTGACAGCAGTGTCAATGAGACCTTCACGACCTCCCATGGCGTGGAAGAAGAACTCTTGCGGTGTCAAGCCACGCAAGTATGAGTTCTCGACGAATCCTCTTGATGCTGGCGAGTAGTCATCCTTTGGGAAGTGAGGCAGCACTCGGTACTTGAAGCCGAACGGCAGACGCTTGCCTTCAAGCGATTGCTGTCCAACGGCAGCCGTCATTTGTGAGACGTTCGTGGTTGAACCCTTCGATCCAGACTTGACCATGATTCCAACGTTGTTGCAGGCGTTCATGTGCTTGTAAGCAACATCTCCGGATTTGTTTCGAGCATTGTCGAGCGCAGCTTTCGTCTTGGACTCGAAGGTCTCTCTGATGGTCATGCCTGGAGCAGGTTCCAACTCGTTAGCTTGGACCGCTGTCTCGAGTTCGCTGACCTCGCCCTTCTCGTTGATGATTTCTTCCTCGATCTTGCCGACCATGAAATCATCGGGAATGGTGTCACCAATACCGACACTGAAGCCATTGTGCAAGAGCCAGTAGCAGACGATTCGCTGAGCGGCGTTGAAAAACTCGACCGCTGCGTCAGGTCCACGGTCGTTGAAGATGCAGTGGACGACACCACCACCGGAAGCACCGACGATGCCCTTGACCATACGACCCCAGATGATCTCGCCGTTCTGGATCACGAGGCCGTCGTCTTTCTCTTCCTTCAGAGGCATGTGATCCTTCTTCGGGCGGAGAATGTTCAGACCGGCTGGGAGAGCAAGCGATGCTATCTGCTTACCAGTCCAGCGCGGAAGTGGCTTGATGATCGCTGGTGTAGGCACGACACCATCCCAGCCGGGCACCCAAAGAAGAATGTTCATGACTTGCTCGTAGTCAAGGAAGACATCCCGTCGAGTCATCATGTAGATACCCGCCATGGTGTCCTGGACGATACCCATCAGAGGTCCGTTCTTCTGCGGCGACACAATATTGTGCGGCACGGCGCAGAGATTGGCAACCTCGGCTCGTGTCTCATGACTCTGCGGAACGTGCAAGTTCATCTCGTCACCATCGAAATCGGCGTTGTAGGGCGATGTGACCGACAAGTTGAGACGGAAAGTCGAGTAAGGCATGACCTTGACTCTGTGACCCATCATAGACTCCTTATGCAGCGATGGTTGACGGTTGAAGATAATGTAGTCGTTGTCCACCACGTGTCGCTCTACAATCCAACCAAGCTGCAAGCTGATCTCGCCGGCGGGCTTGTGGTATCGAAGATCGATACGCGAGCCATCTTCGCGAATGATGAACTTCGCACCTGGGTGCTCGAGTGGCCCATTCCGAACCAGGCCTTGCAGCTTGTGGATGTTGTAGACCGTAACGCGCTCAGGGAAGGTGAGCACTCGAGCAATCGATCTTGGAACACCAACTTGATCAAGATCCAGGTTAGGGTCACCGGTGATAACGGTACGTGCAGAGAAGTCGACACGCTTGCCCATCAAGTTACCGCGAAGACGACCTTCCTTGGACTTTAATCGTGCTCTAATAGCCTTCAGTGGACGACCAGTCTTCTGTTGAGCTCGCGGCAAGCCAGCGATGTCGTTGTCCATGTAGGTGGCAACATGGTACTGCAGCAGCGTGGTGAACTCTTCGTGGATGTGCTGTGGTGAGCCTTCTTGCTCGCAGCGCCGAACATTCGAGTTGGCACGGATGATGTCAGACAACTTGTAGGTTAAGTCGTCTTCAGATCGCATGCCCTGGCTGGTACCGTCAACCGAGATGCTGGGTCGAACTGCTGGTGGGGGCACAGGCAGCACAGTCAGGATCATCCACTCCGGACGGGCATAGTCGACGTTCAGGCCGAGTGTGGCAAGGTCCTCCTCCGAGATGTTTCGGAAGATGTTCAGAGCCATTTGTGGTGTGATCGGACGCTTCTCAAGACCAGCATCATCACCAGTCTCCTCGTTCTTCGCCATCTTCCAGGTACCAATAAGCTTGAGCTGTTCCTTGCGAATCGTCGGCTGGATGTTACCACAGCCGCCGTGGCCAGCTTCCTTGGGCTTCTTGGGATCCTCGCCGAAGTTGGCCTCGTCCTTGTCGGGTTCAGCATCGGCTGCACACTCTGTCTTACCCTTGCAAAGCTTCGTGATCTGTTCAAACCGTCGCTTCGGGTCGCGGAGCCTCTTGGCCATTGCGAATGCAGGAGTGCGCTGTTGTAGAGCTTCGTGTAAGTACTTAATATGGAATGTGAAGACTCACCTTAGGAAAGAAACAAAAGAAGTTTGCGACTTACTTCATCGTCCAAGAGCTTCCCGCAGTTGTGGCATACAGACTCGAGTATTTTCTTGATCTTGGTGATGAAGCCTAGTTCACGTGATAGTCAGTACGGGAGAACATGGTGCCAGGCTTCCACTGCACCCCTTACCGACGTGGAAAACAGGAACAGCCAGCTCGATGTGGCCGAAGTGACCAGGGCACTCCAGCTGTTCCTCTCCGCAAGTACCACACCGGTTGTTACGGTCAATGGTGCCGAGTTTTGGGTCGTTCAAGCCCTTCTCCCGCGGCCGATTGCGCTGCTCGTCCATGGTTTCTGGGTACTCGATGTGGCACACACTCATGTTCTTGATCTCCTCCGGTGAGAAGAGTCCGAACTGGATCTCCTGCACCGTCTTGAGCGGCGCCAACGACTTGATGAAGCCCGACATGATGGCGGTTGACGGTGGTTGGGTGAGTGACGAGTTTCTCGTGTCGTTTCCGACGTGCTCCTAGCCACTGCCTTGGTGCGGCGAGTTCGTTTCTTTGACGACGATGCGCTTTGTGTTGGCGCGTCGCTTCACTTTCTGAGCCCGAACTCGCTGTCCGCCACCTCCCCAATCAACACCACGCGACCCGATTGAAGGCCGCTGCCGCGCCTGGCGCCTTCCAACACTCTTCGGCGACCTCTATGATTGCTGCCTCGTCGACGGTGTGACGGCCCGCGGTCGGGATGATGCGCGCGATGCGCTGGTAAGAATGTCGATGTCGGTCGTCTCGCGTGCGCCCGAGTGGCTCGTGGGTCAATCCAATCGCAGGCCCGCCGGCGACTGAAGAGTGGTGACAATCGGAATCCCGTGTTCCACGCGTATCGTAGTCGCGATATCGCGGCGGACTCGGCGATATTGGATGGGTAGGCGGATGGTGAGGGTGGGTGTCGTGTTGATGGTGCAGCCCAGGCAGCGGAGGCCGTACACGAAAGAAAGCGGGTGGGCCGTGCGTCACTTCGCGGTTAAAGCCTTCGGTCCCCACAGCTGACTGACTGCCCACCACCCGGTCTGGCACGCAGTCCAGAACCCACCACGTCCAATTTAATCGTCCTTCTGCTGTGGGCGCCGTCTACGATGCGGTGCGGTACGGTAGGGTGCGGTGCGGTGCGGTGGTAAGAATGTTTCTGCGCAAGTTGTGGTAGGATCGCGACCACTGCCTGTGTCGGTGCAGTTGTCAGGAAGGTCTGTCGCGAGCGCAGTGCAGACTCCGCGCGAGGCAATCGAAGAAGCGCGCCCTCGTGCCCTCGTCTTCCCTTCACAAGCTATTCACGACCGCCATCAGTCACCTTCACGTCTGCCACGTCGCATAGACGCACGTGCTGAGATGATGATGGTCACGCCTCACGCATGACTCACGACACGCAGCATCCGACTACTACTCACACCAGCGCACGATGAATCTGCCACTGTCCGATCCCGTGCTGCTTGCCCAGGACATCCCCGAGACGCTCACAGCGCGCCTGCGATCTTCCGGCCAAGCAGTGTGCATCCGCTTCTCGCACCGCGGCGATTTGCTGGCTTCTGGTACAGCCAAGGGCACCATAGCCATCTTCGATCTCGAGACGAACGGCGTCGCGCGCAAACTCAAAGGCCATACCGCCGGCCGCACCGTACAATCGCTGTCGTGGGAGAGGAGCGGGAGATATCTGCTGAGCAGCAGTGTCGACTGGAAGGTCATCCTATGGGACCTGAAAGATGGCAGCAGAGTGCGCACCGTCAATCTGGGTGCACCCGTCTATATCGCAGAGCTGCACCCAGCAAACTCGATGATGTGCGTGGCAGCGCTCTACGAGTACCGACCAGTGCTTGCAGACTTCACCGATGACAAAAACATCAAGCAAATGGCCTTGCCAAACCTGCCCAAGCGAGCGCCGCACGAGATTGAGGGCAATGAGAAGGCGGATGCTAAGCACTTCACCACCGTCGCTGCTTTCACTCCCAACGGATCCCACATCATCACCGGCACAACGAAAGGATGGCTGAACGTGATCGATGCGCACACGCGAGAAACAGTCTACAGCAACCGCCTCTGCTCCAAGCCCATCCTGCTCATCCGCCTCAGCAATTCTGGGCGAGACCTGCTTGTGAACGCCTCTGATACCATCATTCGCACCATCAAGCTGCCCGATCTGTCCGATCCAAAGCTCCAACCCGACAGCGTCCGCTTGGAGGTGGAACACAGGTTCCAAGATGTTGTCAACCGCCTGTCCTGGAATCACGTCGCGTTCAGCAGCAATGCCGACTACGTTATGGCCTCCACCCTCATGAACCACGACATCTACATCTGGGAGCGCGGCCACGGTTCACTGGTGAAGATTCTCGAAGGACCCAAGGAGGAGTTGGGTGCAGTCGAATGGCACCCTACACGACCGTTCGTAGCTGCGACTGGCGTAGAGAGCGGTAAGATCTATCTTTGGTCAATAAACACACCGCAAAGGTGGTCAGCGCTGGCGCCGGACTTTGTCGAGGTGGAAGAGAATCATGAATACATCGAGAAAGAAGACGAGTTCGACATACACGACACGGCAGAGTTACAGAAGAGACGGCTGGATCAAGAAGATGAAGACGTAGATGTGCTCACAGTCGATGAAGAACAGCTGGAGCGCGAAGGGAAGGTCAATAAGGGGACGGGCGAAACGTTCCGCATGCCGGTGCTCCTGGACATGGACGATAGCGACAGCGAGGATGAAATGATAGCCATCGGAGCAGGTCAATTCAGGAGGAAGAGCACAGCGCAAGCTGATGATCTAGACTTTGCAGACGGCGATGGTGCGAACGGGGACGTCGAGACGAACGGCCATGCTGGGACGAAGAGGCGGCGCGGTGATTGAATAAGATGAGCAAGATGTGGAAAAACAAAGCAAGTTGCTCCGACGACGCCAGCCACAACGACTGCGACAGGAACCTCGTACGAAGAATGCCATCGCAGCGCCCCACTTCGCAACAGCACTCGCAGCCACAGCGAGCTGTAAACCACCGAGTCAGACCATGTCCGGTCGATATCGCTCTATGTGTGCAATAGTAGTCCTTCACCTTGTAGCCAAGCCAGTGGCCAAGAGACACGTAAACCCAGTAGCAAGACTTGCCAGCTTGCTACCATAGCGTTCAAGCTACCTAAGACTTCACGCTGCATTTCGAGAGGCGGCAGGCAACGCACTGCCCACGTGCGGCGCTGTAACACATCGGAGACGAGCATCCAGATAAAAGCGACTCGTCAAAAAGTGGTTGGAAAATTTCTGACCACCAGCAATACCGAAAGTGCCATCAAACCACGTAGCATACATAACGACTAAATCACATCAATTCCACGTCATGCCCATTCCTTCTCATCCACTCCAAAGTGCCACAAGACAAGACATCGCCTCAAGCCCAATCCTCCTGAATCGTCCCCGCCGCCTTCTCCGCCACGCCGAACAAACTACTACTCAAATGCGCACTCAACTGAATCGGCACCACACTCGCATCCACAACCCTCACATTCCTCACCCCGTACACCCTAAATCTCGAATCCACCACACCCCCGAACTCCGCCTTCATCATCGCCAGCGTGGCAACATAATGCCACACGCTCGTGAAATTGCCCTTAACCCACTCTTCCCACTCCTTCTCACTTGCGCCCTCAGGAACGACATCTTTCCCCGGAGTGATTTCCTCGAGGATATAATCCGATAGAGGCTGCGTCTCGAAGACTTCACGGGATTGTTGGTTGATGGCAGTTTGGAAAGCGAGGTCTAGGGGATGGCGGAAGTAGGAGGGGTGCACGGTGGGATGTTGCCATGGGTCCGAGGAGTGGATGTGACAGGTTCCACGGGAGAGGACGATGAGGTTCCAGTTGTCGATTCCGACTTGGTCTGTGTCAGGGTTGATGGTGAAGAAGACTTCGGCGGCGGCGGAGTCGATGGTCTCGAAGAGGTTTTCGAGCTGGGTGCGGAGGATTGTGTAAGTGGCGCTGCCGTTGGCGACGAGGCCTTCGGCTTCAAGGGCATTGGCGTAGTCTTGGAGGCCGCAGAGGGTGGTGGAGTACAGTTCGTCTGCTCTTTCACGGAGGACTTGGCGCGCGGAGGGAAATGAGATGGCGGAGGGGGGTCCGGTGCCGTTGTGGTCTGTGTCGGGTTTGACGGTGAAGGTGAGGGTGTTTTTAGTTTGCTCCTGCATGTGCTTTCCTACACCGGAAAGGTTCAGCCGTGGCGTGATACCAGCCGCTTGGAGAATAGTCGGGTCGCCTACGCCAGAGAGCTCGAGAATTTGGGGGCTTTGCAGAGAGCCAGCAGCCAGCAGGACTTCACGGCGTGCTTTGACGGTGTAGATGGTGCTGTTTGGGGAGGACTGGAAGTGGACTCCGTCAGCGACCAGCTCGTCTTGGTCTTCTTTCCAAGCGATTTCGGTCACACGGTGGTCGGTGAGGATGACGAAGTTGTCTCTTTGCTGCACTTGTTGTTGTGCGTATTGAGTAAACGCGCTTGAGCGGTTCTGCCACTCGTCGTAGTGCAGCATGTTAGGGATGATCGTCGCACCCGTCGTGACACCAGATGCAGCGTCAGAATTTCTGGTAAGGTTTTCCCAGACGCGCTGCGAAGCCTCGAGTGCTGGCAACTGAGTTCCTCCAAACATGTGGGCACCGAAGGACACATCGATAGGTCCGCCATAGCCGTGATACATGCTATCGTAATGAGCACCCTTTACGTCTCTTTGCTCAGCAGTGGGCATGTGAAAGTCCTCGATCTTCAACATGTATTGATTGAACTCGTCCCATCGCCACGACGCATCACCATTGAGTGTGGGAAGTACATTATATTGAGATCGTGATCCCTTGGTCCAGGAAGCTCCGTTGATGCTGCCAGATCCTCCAAGAGTCTTTCCAGCTATAAGCTGTAGACCGTTGCCTCCTTGCCATTCGACTGGCGTGGAGTAGATTTGATGATCCAGTTCTTCAGATGCGAAAGCTTGTCCGTAGGTGCGTACATCGTTGATTCTCGGGTCGGCATGATTATCATGGCCGACTTCGATAACCAAGACGGAGATGTTGGGATCCTCAGTAAGACGACTTGCAACAGTCAGGCCTGTCAACCCTCCACCAGCAATGACATAGTCGAAGGTGTTGTTGGCGATGGTGGATGAAGAGTTCGTGATGCCCATGCTTGTGCCGTTGTAGATTGCCGACTGATAACCTGATGGAACTGCGTTGCTAAGGGCTGCTGCCAAATCGGCCATAGTAGTGATTGAGAGCTTCATCATTGAAGATGTAACGCAGTCGCTCGATGACGATGAAGAGCGGATACCTACAACGGTACTGCCCGCTTTACCTTATATGCGTTTCCATCCAGCTGGGACAGTATTCCCATCTTGCCAAACACAACGTCCTGGCGCGCGCGGGCACAAGCCACGCCAGTCAGTGTCAAAGAACTCGCACCCTGTCCGTAATCCGGAAGGCGTAGCAGGAGGCGACTTTGCTCTTGGCTCACGACCATGATGTCTGTCTCGACAGCGACCGCTGCAAGTTGATAGCGCTACTGCCCCCAAATGCTTGCGGGCCGTGGTGCTAACTGCTGAGACTTCACACACAGTTTACGCATGCTTTGCAAGGGATTATCGTAAGTCGTTGAAAGTATAGCCCGAAAGCAACTAAGGTGGTGAGGCTGAGCTGCTAATTGTCCTGACCAGTGGTTGTGCCAAGAGATCGGGTGGCTTCTTGGCGAGATTCTCTCAACGCCATCTTATGTCGATACCGTCTGATCTTTGATGTCATGGGCATGCAAATTTACCTGTGCTGATTGCTGTGGGTATTCGACATTCGGATCTGCCTGTATCTTGATGCCAAGATGAGTTGTTTCGACGGTGATGCCGCTTTCGTCCTTTGTGTGCAACTCACGAAGTCTACATGGCTGAGTGCCGGTCAGCACGCGGTGGTACCCCGTTCGCGTATCGTTCGTCGTGCGAGCTGCCAGAACTGCCACATGTTTGCGGGTGGCAAAGGATCTGATAGTATTGATGTCGCCTTCCAAGCTGGCTGCAGGTGTGTCTTGTGATTTTGTTCGTACGAATTGCTGAAACCATTTTACGTACATCGCTGCTCGGAAAACGCTCAAAGAATTAGACGCCGTGCTCTGAAATCGCTCAGGTGGTGTACTGCCGCTGGAGCAGCTTGGCAATGGTAGTGAGCTGGATGTTGCTCGTGCCTTCGTAGATTTGTCCAATCTTGCTGTCTCTCCAGTACTTCTCAGCCAGACCTTCTCTTACGAAACCCATGCCGCCCATCCACTCGATGGCTTGACCGGACACCTTTCCGGCCACGTTCGACGCGTAGAGCTTCGCCATCGCTGCATCCATGACGAAGTCTTGACCGGCTTCCTTCTTGCGGGATGCGTTATACACGAGTGCCCGTGCGGCGGCGATTTCAGTCCACGCGTGGGCGAGCTGATGCTGCATGCCCTGGAACTCACCCACGAGGGACCCGAATTGCTTACGGTCATTCCAAACGTACTTCGCTGCGTTCTCGAAGGCGCCGATAGCAAGACCGGTCATTTGTGCAGCAATCCCGATTCGGCCTTCGTTCAGGATTCCAATGGCGTATTTGTATCCATGTCCTTCCTCGCCGAGCAGACTTCCTTTCGGCACTGCGCAGTCGTCAAAGTCGATAACGCAAGTCGACGATGCCCTGATACCGAGCTTCTTCTCTTTCTTCGCAATCTTGAGGCCTGGGTTTTCCTTGTCGACCAAGAATGCAGTGATTCCTTTATAGCCCTTCTCCGGGTACAAATTTGCGAATACGATGAAGAAGCCGGCCTCCATCGAGTTCGTGATCCACATCTTGCTGCCATTGATTACATAGCCATCAGATGTCTTTTCGGCCTTGGTCTTCATCGCAAAAGCGTCCGATCCCGATGCTGGCTCTGACAAGCAGAAGGAGCCAACTGTGTTGGTGGCCAGCTGAGGTAACCACTTCTTCTTGCTCTCCTCGCTCCCATACTTCAGGATTGCAGTATTGACCAATGTGTTGTGCACATCGCACAAGACACTGACACTGGGGTCGACCCTCGCGAGCTCCTCGATTCCAACAATCGCAGCTGTAAAGTTCATGCCTGAGCCACCATACTTCTCTGGGATCTCAACGCCCATTAGACCCTGCTCGAAGAGCTTCTCCACGATCTCTGGGTCCATCTTCTCCGCCTCGTCCATGTCACGAACTTTTGGTAGGATCTCCTCGTTTGCAAACTTCTCCACCGACTCCTTCATCATCTGCTCGACTTCGCTGAGGTGGAAGATGGGCGTGGGCGTGAGACCCTCCACGTCGACCGTGTGTGATTCGTTCGCATCTCGTCGTGGCGTGGTCGAAGATAGGCATCGCGATCTGCAGACACATCGGTAAGCAAACATTCATACCTCGTCGAAAGACTTGTCCTACGCTGGCGCTGATCGCGAGAATGCTGTCCGGCTCACCGGAGTCCTCGATGATGCGGATGCAGCAGCTCTCGCGAGTGGTCGAATCGTTCTGGCCAAGGACGCCATGGTCTTCTGATGTCTGAGAGATAGGTAGAATGGGAAGGGGTGGTGGGTTTGGGAAGGTGGCACAAATCTGTAGTCTTGGTCCTTGCAAGCTCGGGGGCGATATGCAAGACCTCCGTTAGCCGTTAGCCGTTCGGCAAGAAAAGTGCCACGGCAGCCACCCAAACATGTGACACGACCTGAGCCAACCCCGTGGGGACGATAGTGGGGCCAGCCACTGTGGACAGATGGCACCTCAAGTGGATAAGAGCTGCTTGCCGTTGTTCTGAGCTCATTGCCGTCGTGATCGGCGTTGTGGAGAAACGTGATATTTTGGAGGATGATGTGGTCTCGGAGATGAGTCGGTCTTCGACGCCACTGTCTAGGTCAGGTCTCGGCATAAGACAGCAGTGCATGGTCGAAGAAGTAATCGGAATATCTATCGACATAGCCTTTTGGACGGAGCATCCCTACTTCCACACCAACGTCTACGCCAACGAAGATCATGATATCGCGGAAGCCATGAATCGCGAGACTGCACCATACTGGTGGCTCATGGCTTAATCCGCATGCGCCAGTCCGAAACTCTCGGCTGTCGCGCAGGCGAACATCTTCGTGCAGATGACCTTTCTACAGAAGTGCAGACGAACTCGATATGGAATATGCTGCTGCTCTGCGGCTCATCCTCAACCCACTGTTCTGCACGCGACAATGGATGGGCAAATCGTGCTGTGCTCTCTGGCGTCCAAAAGTCAGATGTTTCGGGGTATTCAACGATCTGAAGGGCATTTTTCGAGCGTACTGTCCCATCGCTTACTCAATTGTAGCTCTAATAGCACATCACTCACATGACAAGAAGTGCCCACATCAATCGGTCTCTGCCCTGGAACCGACCTCGAGGACTCCAGCCGATGACTAACCTAGCCTAATACATCGCGGTGAAGATCTCCCTGCCGATTGCGCCATGCTACAAGTAGGCAGGCAGTATGAAGGATCGGCTTTATACGAGTTTACCAGAGGCGCCTCCTACTTTGGCACAGCACGATCAATTCCGTGCAGGTCCCCATCTACTTCACCTTCCCAAAATCAACGGGCCAAGAATCTTATACCGGCGGGCCAAGAAGCTGAGACAGGGAGGCCGAGAACATCTGCTGTCAATCCTGAGGAGCAATGAGGTGGCAAGAACCCCGTGCCGAGAAGACAAGAGTGGTGCTATATATTCTGCAGCTCGAGTCATTTGGCTTCACCCCAATTTCTATTGCCGCGTCACTCTGTGGATGATGAGGAAGCTCGTTGCCCACCAAGCGCTTCGCCTTATCATTGAAGCAAAGGTGTGACATGTCTTGCCTTCTTGATCGCGTCGAAACAGCGGGGGCGACGGAGTGTCAGATGGGCGCACAGGAAGTCTTGCTCCATTCGTGATTTCACTAACGTACTTTTAGGTCATGCTTGACCAGTGCTGTAGCAACTGCTCCCCTCTCAGCAAGAACCCACCGTGCTCCATTTGTGTCAGATCAGCGTCTAGTAACGCCGCTCCTGGTAGCCACCTCCGCTGTAGCCATCACCGTAGCCTCCCTGCTCGCCATAGCCACTGCTTCCGCCGAATCCTCCTGGCATGTTATCATCACGTCGTTGGTACTCGTCTTCGTCGTTGCGTCGTCCGCCACCATACTCTTGCTGACTACCGCCATACTCTTGACGACCGCCGCCATATTCTTGACGACCGCCACCATATTCTTGACGACCGCCGCCGTACTCATGCTGACCAACCCCAAACTCCTGGTGTCCGCCGCCATAAGAGCTTGACGACTCGAAGCGAGACTCCGAGCTGTATTCCTGACGTCGGTAGCTGGACTGAGAGCTGTACTCGTTGCGGCTTTCGGACTGGTAGCCGCCGCTCTGTCGCTTGTGCTCATTCGAATCGCGGCGTCCGCCACCGTAGCCTCCGCTGCGGCGCTTGTACTCATTCGAGCCACGTCGCTCGCGGCTACGGCTCTTACTCTTGCGGCGCTCACGGCTGCCGCTATTGCGTCGACCATACCCGCCACTTCTCTGCTCGTCTTCGCGTACCTTCCTGCGGCGCTTCTCTTCTTTCTTGCGTTGCTTCTTCTGTTTCGTTTCATAATCGTCATCATCATTACTGTCGTCATCGTCATCATCGGACTCGTCCTTCTTCTTGTGTCCAGAGTACGTCTCGGATCCTCCGTATTGTCTGCCCGAACTGAACACACGCTGTTCGGTGACCTCACCCTCGTAACGTCCACCTGGATGCTCGTAACGACGCTCCGTGCGCTCCTCGTAGCCACCACCATGTGTTGGCCGTACTTCGTGGGTCTGCTGGTACCCGTAGCCAGTGCTGCCCTGGCGACCGTCTTGCTCGTAGCGCTGGTAACTTTCTTGATATCCTCCTGAGGAGAACTGCGTCTGCGATATCTGAGCCTGGCCGTAACGCTCCTCCTGACCATAGCCACCAGGGCGATGGCCGGTCTCAGTAATCCGGGTATTGTACGACCCATCTTGTTTGTACTCATCGTGCTTGTACGTCTGCTTCTCAGTCTTGTCGCCCCCGAAAGCGCCGCCCAAGAGGCCGGCACCGACAGCGCCTGCAACGCCTCCAAGGATGCCGCCCAAAGCACCTCCACCGACAGCATCGCCGACGGTGTCGCTGATCTTGCTTTGGACTTGGCTGCTCTGCCTAGCGCCAGAACTACTGCCGCCTCCAAGAGCTTGGTTGAGACCTCCCAGTGCACCGCCCATCGCCCCTGAGCTGTTGCCGTGCTTTGAGTTAGGCAGACCAATTGGTTTACACGAGCCATGGCCACCGTCGTGTACGCCTGGCTTGTGATTTCGACCTTCCTCGACACCATTGCGAGAGAGCTTATCCCGAAGATCGTCTCGCTCACGCTCGCTCATCTCGCCCCACCACCTCTCTACAACCCCAAACATCTGTCGTCGACCATCGCTGGCTCCATCGTTGCCGTACTCGCGCAAAGCTGGATGGTGGAAGACGCCAGCGATGATCCGATCGTTGGTGCGCCGAATGTCGACATTGTCGTCATCCCAGGCCTGCACAATTTGTGGCACGACCCACTTCAAAACTTGGCTTGCGATCTTTCCAGCAGGCTCGTTGAGCACGTTGGAGAAGTGATCCTTCGATAACATACTAAACAAAATGTCAGCTTCGAAGTCTGCAGGGGGTCCAAAGGAAAGACTACTTACGAGTGAGTGGGATCGCTCGAGCGATCATCGCGAAAGACGATCAACTGCTTCTCCACGCTTGACCGAATGATCTCAGATGATCCAGTGCGAAGCTCATTCTTCACCTGGGAGATGATCGGGACGACGAATGGCGCCAGAAGAGAGAAGACGAATAGGCTGACCTGGTTCTGGATCTCTTCGATGAGGTCTGGCAGCACAGGTATTTTATCAATCGCCTCCGAGATACTCTTCATGATGTTGTCGTGAAACTGTTACAGAGCAACGTTAGCCGTACTCGCACACGACGTGGCATCGCCTCAGCGACTGGTGCTAAGCACGAGAAGACGCCCTCTGCACTTCTCACTTACCTCCAGGATCGGATAGATCTGCTTCGACATCTCCTCCATCTGCTGAGTAAACTCCTCGGGATCCTTGGGCGAGATGTGCATGTTCTGCACTTGTGCTGCTTGAGCGTTCGCCTGCAACTGGTCGGCCTTGTTCTTGTGGTCGTCATCACCAAGGATGCCAGAAGGCAGCTTGTCAAGCAAGTCTTTGAGCAAGCTGGTGTCGGCATTCTGCGACTGCTGGATTGTGCCCTCCAGCTCTTGCAGTTCTGATTGTGTGGCCTTGTCAGAGAACTCGCCCATGACAGAGTGGAGGAAGTCAACACCACCGAAAGTGCCAGTCACGACAGGGTAGACTGGGTGACGCGCGCCTTGCAGGCGAATCTGAGTGTCGCGTCCAACATGAGGGAAGATGTTTTGTTCGCCCAGTTCGATCAAGGCGAGCTCAGTGTAGTTGGAGTGGGCGCTGTAGTCTTCCAAGCAGTGACATCCAGTGCCGAGTAGACGGAGGGCCTCGTAGAAGTCGCGAGTGTCGTTTGACTCCTTGTAGCGGCGGCCAAGCTCGATGGATCGTCGGAACAAGTCGCGGATCATGCCAGCGGAAGTTGTGATGCCTTGATCTTCTGAGGCTATGTAGTGCTTCAAGCCAGTGCGCTCATCAATGCTCAGCTCTCGGCGCTCATCGACAGGGCCACGGAGTCGGCGATCGTACTGCCTGGCATCGAGGTTGTCGGCATAGTCTTTTGGATTGTCGATGTGTTCTTCCGGGCGATAGCAGCCCAGGCGTTCCTTCGTCACCTCAAATTCGCCCGTGCCGAAGCCGAATGAGATAAAGCCGAGGATCCAGAGCAACAGGCGGATGGCCTCAGCGCTGACATACTTGACTGTGCCAACATCGACTGCCTGGCTGTAGTCGCGCAGCCAGTTGCCAAAGTAGACTCGCTTGACGTCCAGCTTGCTGAACTTCTTACCGCCCATTGCACGTGCCGTGAGCAGCGTGAGGAGGGTGTCTTCAATATCGCCGTGACGCCAGTTCTGTCCTTCAATCTTGCTGGTCGAGCCAATGTTTCCAGCTCCGAATGCGTGGGTGGGACGAGCGCAGAGGAGGAGGCAGAGGGCGAGGATTGGCAGCCAGCTGCCGTATTTGATTGCCATGTTGGCGGTGTTGTGTGTGTTCGGTGTTGTTCAATATGTGTGGTGTGTGGTATCTTGTTGCTTACTTGAGTGAGTGTTTGTTGACAGGACGATGTCTTTCTGTTCTCTGCAAGATCATGTTGTGGCCCCCTCGCGCCTCTTCGCGATCTGAAACTCGTGGAGGGGCATTTTCGTCATTGCCAAGTAATCTTACATCGGTTGTACAGCATTCACTTGAGCAAAAACATGTGCTGACGTCGGCTGCGCAAGAAGAGTAGTAGAAGTCAGGTGCATGCGGTGCACGGTCGCATGCGCTGCACGACACCTTAATCTTAACACGTGTTGTTCTTAAAGGTGTCTTACCTTAACTACTAGACCGATTAGCTTTATATTT
>LIHB01000050.1:38207-206302 GCA_001297265.1 Mycosphaerella arachidis
CTTAATACTATACTTCTTAATCTTCTCTTTAACGAGCCGGAAATATAAGGCGTAGTAAGCCTTACTATCGGCCTTCTTACGCTCCTTGTCGAAGGGTTAGAGATATATCGAAAGAATCTTGTTCTAGTACCGATTATAGAATTGCGATACCTAGCCTCGATATAGCCGTCTCTTTACGATATCCTCGATAAAGTTAAGTAACATAGACGGTATAGGAGGTAGGCCGCGCTCTAAAAGGGTATTAATGTAGTATAATAGGCTCTGTTCTTGCTAGTGATTTAAAATTATTAAATCCTCGTTCTGCTTAGCTACGGTTCTATAGACCTTGTTCTAGTACCTACTAAGGGTCGACCGCTCGATGCTATAACGCGTAGCTGTTTCTGTAATATTAGGCTTGATCTGCGCATTTAAATCATCTATTGCTAGCTTGTATACGTCCATTGGTTATTAAGATATGTAGTGACAAAGATAATGACTAAAATGAAGGTGGAGCGCGCGACCGTGCATCGCATGCACCGTGCACCGCATGCACCTGACTTCTATCGAGATCGAGGATACGACAAGCGAGAGATGACCTGACACACCATTAACGTCTAATAAACAAATATTCTCCATAGCCAGAAAGTTCAAGCTTCATCTTCTTCCTGGCAAGAAGGCCCCGCATGGCAAAATCCTGGCCTTCATCAACGCGGTACTGAACACGACCAAGGCAGCAGCAGGGCAGTCTGGTCAATGACCATGAGGAAGGAATTCTATCCGCCTGAACCATCTCCCTCCTCCTCCTCCTCCTCCTCCTCCGTCGTCACCCAGCAATGCCTCGCCCACTAGACCAGCCCGCCCAATGCAGCACATGCAACAAGGAGCATGCGGCCCTGCAGCCATGTGCTCGCTGCAAGTGCGTACAGTACTGTTCCAAGGACTGTCAAACACAGCATTGGCCTACACACAAGTGGCACCGCACCTACATAGTAGATCCTCCCGTGTGGTGGACCTTGTCCTTACTAGCGACGGCAACATGCGCCCAACTGCATGAAGCCTTGCAGATCGCCTTCGGCTGGTCTTCAACCCATACATATGAATTCATGGTACACCACCCGACCTTCGACCCGGATCGAGATGGCGGCGGCATGGAAAATGGCCTCAAAACTGGAGGAGACCGAAGATGGGAGAAGGACACCATAAATGCTAGGCTTCGGCGATTGGTCTTTTAGACCTGATCCTCTGAGGAGGTCAGGTTAGTCTGAGGAGCACTCGGCCGTATTGGAAGCACATGAACTTGTGAAGTCATATCGACATGTTCCTTGTGGCGCATCTCGTGCTTCGACGAGCCGATGTCCTCAGCGCATGGCATTGATCTGGCTTAACCTCTCCGGAGAATAATTCCTCAAACCCGGAGAGTTGTTAACACACAGGTGGCAAGCTGTTTGTGAACATGCTCCTCGTGCTCGGCGACATACTGTGGTTATGCGCGGTAAGTTAAGGCGAGCACGCCATGCCTACGCCACGATCGTCACAAGCTGACTGCCGAGAAGAGGCAAAAGATCAGCCTCATCCCGAACATGCCGAGGGAGGAAAGTCTAAAGTGACAGAGGATGTCCCTCGGTATTCAAGGTGCACCACTCACGATAGAGCGAAGCTCGCCTTGACGTGAGCAAATCTGGACGAGGAAGCAGCCAGTTGCTTTTATACTTCTTTAACCCTGCCTTTCCCCACTGTCTTGCTTTCACTAACCAAGATTCGGCGACTTGGGTAGCATATGTGAACGGCTTTAGGGAAGGTATTGTGTTTATAACGGTAGAGTTACAACACTACACGAGCATGATCTGCATAGTAGGGTCTGAGTCTTGGTACGAGGGGAGACAGGTGGGTGGTACATAGCCCACGCATACCCATTGGAGAAAAACACGGTACAGCTTCATCATTCCTCATCAGGTAACTTGCGACCCCGACACTTCACCACCAATTACATGCGTTCAGTCATCTTCACCGGCCTGTTGGCCACTCTCGCCACCGCAAGCCCAGTCGCTGTCGTCGAGAAGCGCGACGCTGCCAGCATCAGTGCCGCCCTGGACAATGTCAGCGCCAACATCAAGACGGTAAATTCTACACTGAACACTTTCAACAAAGGCGATCTCGACTCGTTAGTCAAGGTCCTGAAGATCCAACAACAGACCGACGACCTTGGGGAATCAATCAAGACCGCAACTTCCGCGGCCGACGCCTCAGAGCCACTTGATGATGCCGGCAGCTTGACCATTGGATTAGCGATCCTCAACAACCTACTACCAGACACGACGTCTCTGCTCACCAACATCGAGTCTAAGAAGCCAGCATTTGATGCTGCCGTTCTTGGGATCGCCTCCGTGTCCGCTCAGGTCAAGCAGTCTCTCGTGGAACAGAAGCAGCAATCCGCCGAGCTTGGAGAAGCCATCACTGCTAAGCTCACGCCAACTTTTGCGAACCTCGCACCGGACATCAACCAACAGATCGCAGACAAGTTCACCGAGGCTATCGATGTGTATTCACAACCCGGTGGGCTTATCCCACTTCCGGCGTTACCGATCAAGGAGTAGGAGGGCATGAGGCAAGCTCACAACGACTACTCGGTGATGTAGCGATATCAGGACATCATGATACATACAAAACCTCACGTCCACGCCTCTAACTTCACGCGCTCTATCACAGTGCTGTACAGCCATCCCGCCTCTTCACCTCTTCGTATGCCCCACCCTCCCATCGACATTGCTGTCGTAGTCTAGCTCTTCCTCGTGCACTTTATTTTTCAGACAAACCGTCATATCCTGACACTGTACATTCCTCGTCCACCCAAAGAACAGCGTCTCCCCCATCCTCACAAATCCCAAACTCCTCCAAAACGCCCGCGCATTCCACAAGCCTTCCTCTTGACTGATCAACCCGCATTTCACCTCTTTCTCCGGCGCAAACGGCATCGCGAGCACCACGACCGCTTTGTGTGCCCGCCTCGCCATGTTGATGACTTCCTCCAGAATCCGCGTGACCAGTTTGGAAGCCCAGCCATGGCGACGGGCCGAAGGCGAAATGTATAGCCGCTCGAAGACGAGGACCCAGGGATCGTCAGAGTCGGAACCCCAAATGCCTCGATTTCGAAACTCTTCGCGGAGACTTCGATCTGACGTGTTGAAGAGGTACTTGACGGCATGGCGTGTGCTCTTCTCGGCGTTAGCGGCGAGAGTCTTGAAGTTCTGGATGGGATCGGACATGAGTTCAGAGCGGATGAGGACGGCGCCGCAGGCGCCGAGGACATTCTGCTCATAGTCGTCTGGATCGTGCGTTGGTTCGGGTTCGGGGTTGGGGTTCAAGACATCTGTAGAGAGGCACTGAACCCATCGCGTCCTATTCTTGCTGCCGGACCGTTCTTCGATCGGCAGGCCATCCAGACACGCAAAGCGGACCCCATGCTCATCCTCATTCCACTCGTCGCCCTCCCTTGAACTCGACGACGTGTCGGAACTGTGAGTCGTGATCCTAGGCCGTGGCTGACTCTGATAAATACCCCTTCCCATCTTTCCTACCGTCGCAACCAAAACTGTACAGCACAATAGCGAAGAAGGGAGAGGAAGTAGTAACGTGGTCCATGACCTTGGTGCCAACGTATCCTTTTACCTACCTTTCATCTCCCTGCCCCGTCGTTGCTTACAGCTGACCGATTGTATCGACTCTGTAAAGCGGTGTGAAGGGGCACACGCCAGAACCGCTAGGAACAAGCCAGGATCATCGCGGGGCCGGCCTGGGGAACTGTCGTCAAAAAGAAAGATCACGAGAAGGGGTCGAAGGGGAGGGAGTTTAGCTCGTTGGAATGACATGCGTGTTGAAGCTATCCAAGGGGATGCAAGACCCTGCTTCCGAGCATAATCGATACAGTACGAATGCATGCGTGTGGAAGAAGGCGGTCAGCGCGTCTCGTCTTCTGACAGCAATGCAGATTAACAAGGTTGATCTTCGGCACAGAGACAAAAATCGCGGTAATGCTCTCGGATCCATGCATCTCTCGCTTGTAAGAGATAAAGATGATACATATTAGGTGATCATTAGATCGCATATCTCATCCAGCAATCAACCCAGCCCTTTGCAGCGTCTCGACATCGCCTCCAGCCTCCATCACCGCCCTCATCGCCGCTTGACTAAGTCGCCTCCTCTTATCCGCAGCCTCCTTCTCCCTCCTAGCCTTAGTCTTCGAACTCCCTGAAGGAGCCACACCGCTCAGGATCTTATTGCTGTCGGAAGGCGTGAAATTCACGAACCCGCCGCCGCCGCCGCCATCCCTTTGTGGATGCCGTGGCGTGGAATTGGTAGATTTTGTCCTCCGATGGCGTGAAGCGCGTCTCGAAGATGAGGCACGCCGTGAGCGGGATTCTGTCGCTGGCGGGGAGGGCGAGTGGGGGATGCGGCGGCTTTGGGTGATGGGATCTCCTCTACGAGAGGGTCGAGTTGGGGAGATGGGGAGGCCATTGGGGCAGGAGGGCACGTAGAACGGACTTGTTGGCGCCATGGAGGCTGCGGGTTGGTAGGTTGCTTGTGGAAGGTATGATGTGTCTGGGCCTGTGGTGTAATTAGAGACCATGTTTGGGTCACAGCTGATTCCCAGGCCGAATGTGTCGTTGTCATCAAGCCCAGCGAATGGATCGTGGCTGGTGAAAGGGTCTGTCAAAACAGATGCGTTCGTTGCCTTCGTGAAGGGTGTCACCGTTGGCCATGGGCCGACGGCTGGCGGTGAGCTCGAGAAGCCAAAGTCGAATGATTGGATCCTGTTGGCTGTCAATTGTGCGTTGTTGTCTGGATAGAAAGGCGCGATGTCGTTCAAGGGTACAGTCTGTGGCGCGTGCGGATTACCAGGTAGCGGCGGCGCCGGCTCGAAGTAAGACGATACCGCATGACTACCGGGGCTCAGCAGTGGCGATGCAATCGGTGTATGCAGTCGAGTTGCTTGTTGGAACGTATTCGCCAAGGGCGAGATCTGATCATCACAACCACGATTTGGTGCATAAGCAACAGGTGATCCGAAAGCAGCGAAAGCATCTTGCGTCGTCCTGGCCGAAGGCGGCGGAGAATCTGGGAACGTCTGCAATGGCAACCTCAACTCGTATTTTTTCGGGCTGTTTTGAATGCGCTCTGCCCAGACATCTTTGAACCCGGCACGATAACGTGATGGGTTCATCATCTTGGCCGGCGAGACATCTCTCGACTTGCGGATCGTGGCAGATGGATGTACAGCAGCAGAGGTGGGAGGCTTCGCGACGCCCACTGGTCGCCCACTTGAGACCGATCGGGCATTGGTGACACTCCGCTGGGTTGGTGTCCTTCTTCCGTTTGCAGCAGGAAGTCGTGACCGCTGTCGTGGTAAGGAGTATGATTGGTCGATGGGCGAAGATGGTAGCGCGGGAGGTGAAGGGTGACCTCCTAGACTCAGAAAATCGCCATATGACTTGGTCGACCTCAGCCTCTGTTGACGTTTCTCACACTCTGCAGCGTTTTGTTCCAAGGCTCGTAGCTTTTTTGTCCAGAAGTCTCCGGATGCTTTTGCTTTGGGCTGCTTAGCTTCTGTCTCTATGCTCTCGACGACTGAGAACGGCTCTTCCCAAGAAGGTATAGGCGAAGTTGCGGAGGTCTGATTGCTTTGTTCGCTGGAGCCTGAGAAGTCGAAGAGGTTTCCAGACCCGTCGGAGCTACTTCTTTCACGCTTGTCGCCTTCCAAAGCAAAAAGGTCGTCGCCACCGAGGTATTGGTCAAAGACATTGTCGCATAGGCTGGAGAAGTCAGGCTCTTTGTCTGGCGGCCGGATGTGGTAGCTATGCTTGTGACTGACTGTAGCCATCGTGGAAGTGGTAAGATCGATCGTGCAGAAACGAGTCTGGTTCTTGTAACGCAACTCGTGAAGAATTGTCGTCTGATATGAACAGTGCAACTGACTTCCGCAATGGGCGAAGGCTGTCACCTGGGAGATATACAATCGACGACATAGCTATTGTGACTGGTCGTCCCGGCCGACAAGCATTCCACACTTTAGCCAGAGGAACAATCTGGATTGGCTGACGCTCGTTGCTAGCCTCCTCGTGGTGACGTGAGACACTAGAATGGCTTTGTGGCAGCGTGCATTCCTTTTGGCTGCCAGGCTGAGCGAGGAATGCAGGAACCAGAGCGATGGCGCACATCAGTCGCACATCAGAGTCGGACGTCACACTTTCGCCGAAGACTGATTAGACAGATCACAACCTCATGTCTTGTCTGCTGTACGATGCACTGTATCGGCATTTGGACGATCATTCGCAAGACAACTTCATGGCTCCGACTTCAGTGCGCTATTCCGCCCGTCCTCGTCAGCAGGCAATCTCAGCGCAGATAGTTCTGCTTGTTGGCCTGGCCTTTGTGGTACATGATTACCACTATTGACATTCGAAGTTGCAACACGCATTGGCTCGCCAGGGAGAACACCAGTAATGCCGTACGCCACAGCTGGCGACTGTTGCAAAGAACTCGTCGTGCTCGCTGCTATTGATAGAGACGGGAAGGTCGGGAGTCGCAGTCCAGGATAGAGACGACATGCTTTCTCATGGAGTCTTCCAGTACACAGACAGGAGTTTGCACCTGGAGAACCTTCTAGCTCAGGGTATGGACGCTGTCGAGGAGAGCCAGCTGAAGAGGGTGGAGAGTGTGATGATACGGAGGGTATGGATGTCGCATAGTAGGGCCTGGACTGCTGATTTCTGGGCGCTGCGGGAGTAAGATCATATCGATCTACACCGAATGGATGGAAGAAGCGACAGCTCGTGTCGTGGGTAGCACCAACGCAGGCACAATGAAGAGGTTGTGGATGTTGGTGCTGTGTGGTTGATTGCCGGCTTGAGATCGGTCCGAGTGTCTGAGAGGAGCTCGATTGCTGCCGACTCTCTTCAAGCTCAGATGCAGCAGCTGGCGAAGCAACACTCTTTGCTACCTCCATGACATGGGCATTTGCACGTTCCACGATCTTATCGGCCACGACAAGATGAGACTTCTTCAGGTTCCGCCGGACGAAGTTGCTCACGAAGACATTGCACCGCAAATCAACTTGTTCCATGATGTATAATCCTTCGGCGGGAGCTTCCACGCCGAGCTCGCGAGGCTCTCTAGGCTCCCCAGGCATGTTCCCGCGAACGCTCCATTTGCTTCTTATGTCCACGCCAGCAGGCGCAAAGACATGTGTCTGCAGACCGTTGGGCAGATTGTAGAAGCACGCCTTGTATGCCACTTCCCCTTTTATAGCTCCGCCAGGCAAGTAGTTGATCCGATCTGTGATCTCGTACCAGACGGCGCTCTCGGCTTCGTCTTTTGAAGCGTTCGTGGGAGGATCGGTCAGCACATGCCGTAGCACCAACGGGTTCATTTGGATCATGGCCGGGTGATCGTGGAGCTGGGCTATGGCTGTCTCGCGTGAGATAGACGACGGCAGCGGCGTGATGTTGGTCAGGAAGCTCCTTTTCGACATGGTGGTGAGATCTGTTCGCGGTAAGCGGGTCAATGAGAAGACGGGGAAATGGAGAGGAGGACAAGGACATGTGAGCTCGCTACATTACGAAGGATTCGCGAGGATGCTCTACGCATCTGAAGGCTGCGCAAGCGAGAGCACAGCTGAGCGAGAAACGCCTACCGGCAGCGCTCACCTGTTATTGTAGAGAAGTCCCGGTGCGCTGCTGACTGGGCACAATTCGTCGTTGATGGGGAGAGAGACGCGGCCACGTGTAGACCGGTACGTGACGGTGGTATGGATCTGGTATGTACATCCAAAATCTGCTGCATATGTTCTGAACACCAAGATCCGTACACGATCAATGAATATACATAGGCTCATGTCTTACCCCAAGCAAGACGGTGCGTATACCCGATTTCTACAACAATCTGCATGCTTGAGGGGTGCAGGTTGGCCAGGTTTCACTGAAGCCAGGTCGATACAATAATCTCGGAGAAGAGAGACGTATCTCAATGACCGTACTGTCTCTCAGACTGCCCAACCCATACAAAAGCCAGTGCCAGAAATCTCCATTGCTTTGCCTGCGTTTGTTGTTGGGGTTGCAGTTCCTGCGATAATACACAACGTCATAACAGAAAGGCAACAAGCTTTCCAACCAGCGGCTGCCAAGACGAGCATCACGTTGTGAACGGACAACAGTGACGGCATCAATACCTTTTTTCGGGGAGCATCTTGCAGACTCTAATCTTACAATTCCAACGACGAGAAAATGGATTGAAATCGCCAGTGTCCTAAGCATTATCCACACCTACCTACAACGACGAGTCCTCCGAGGACGCGGCAACACCTGACCGCGATAAGATCTCTGAGCTGCGACCTCGAACACAAACATGGTCTGGAGCCAGATTGAGGCTACTCCGCCTCACGTATCCTACTTGCTCCTGTCGACCTTCTTGATAAGCTACGTGCTCTTCACCAAGTTCCTGCGAAATCGCCTACATCTCTCGGAGCCGCCAATCGCCCTGATTGTCGGCATTCTCTTGGGGCCGCAAGTGCTGGGTTGGATCACTCCAAACTTCTCCAAGGGCAATGGTGGAAACCCCGAGCCAGGTGTACATGGTTGGGGATGGGTGAGATATCGATCTCGATCGTAATCTATACACGTTGGCTTGTTCAGTGCTAACCTCGCTAGGGCGACAACGTCGTTCAAGAAGCTACCCGTGTCATTGTGGGCATCCAAGTCTTTGCCGTGGGTGTAGAGCTGCCAAAATACTACGCATCACGACACTGGCGATCTGTTGCAATGATGCTGGGACCAGTAATGGCAGTCAGCTGGGCCATCTGCGCATTGCTATGCTGGCTTATCTTCAAGACTGACGTGCCGACCGCGATGGTCGTCGCTGCATGCTTGACGCCGACCGATCCAGTGCTGGCAGCCAGCATTCTGTCCAACAGCCAATTCAGCGTCCGTGTACCGAAGCGTCTCAAAGACATGCTCAGCGCCGAAACAGGATGCAACGACGGCGTTAGCTTCCCGTTCCTGTACCTCGGATTATACCTACTTACTCAACCCACTGGCGACATGGCTTTCAAGGATTGGTTCCTTATTACGATCCTGTGGCAATGCCTCTTCGGTACTTTCATCGGACTAGTCATCGGAACGTTCTTCAACTGGACCTTACGCTTCAGCGAGGCGAGAGACTACATCGATCGTGCGGGCTTCGTGGCATTCTACTTGTTGCTTGCCTTGTTCAGTGTTGGCGTTGGCTCGACACTAGGATCGGACGACTTCCTCGTAGCATTTGGTGCTGGATATGGATTTGCCAGAGACGGCTGGTTTGCGCAGAAGACGAAACAGACGGCGTTACCTCAGTTAGTAGACCTACTGCTGAATAACGCCATGTTCATTTACTTCGGCACTATCTTACCCTGGGAGGCATTCAAGCCGTCGGAGATTACCCCCTGGATGACACCAGGTCGACTGGTCGGCTTCTTGATACTGGTGCTATTGTTCAGGCGTATACCCGTGATGCTCGCAGTCTACCGCTGGACACCAGACATCAAAACGCTTCGGGAGGCTCTCTTCTGCGGACATTTTGGTAAGTCTTGGTGCATCACAACTCAAGATACGCGTGTACTAATACTAATAAGGACCTATGGGCCTTGGAGCACTATTTCTTGCCATTGAAGCACGCGCCGTGCTCGAGAATGGCACCAGCGAGCCTGATGCTCATCCACCCGTCCCCACTCGACCGTTCACCAATCGGGAGAAGGCAATTGAGACTGTGTGGCCTGTCATCTCATTTGTCGTCTTCGGCAGTACTCTCGTACACGGCTTCAGCGTTCTGATATTGAGCATTGCGTCTCACCTCCGGCGCGACAAGAAGGATCGCGCTTCATTGCTGGCTGCCGAGACTGATCCACTTGATGGCATGGAGCATGGCGTCGGTGATGGAGAGAGCGCGGGCGAAGAGACGGAAGAAGAGAGCGAAGGCGCTGGCCACCTCTAGCTTCAACCTGCATGATAGAAATGTCACATCTAGAGCGTCATTGACGATGAATGTTCCATGTCTTGTCGTACACGAGCTTTGTACGCCCTTTCATTGCTGCTTCCAATTTTCGCTTCGTTTGGTGGCATAGCTCTTCGGAGAAGAAGGCCACGCCTAACTCTTGAGAGGTATACCACGACGCACGATCCATATTCCCACTGCCGAAGACAATCGTGCTGTCGTCTACGACCGTCAACTTCAGGTGCGACTGTACTGGCTCGGTCATGTGGAAGGTTCCTCGTTGAGGCTCTGGCCGTGGTTCGTAGTATGAGATCTGAAGATGCCCAAGAGTAGCAAGGCCTGATTCTTCATCCAAAGGCTGGTGCAATAATCGCTCATGCTCCTTGATCAAGTGCTTCATGCATCTGTCGGTTGTCGTGCCTGCTGTAACCAGCTGCTCCAGAATCATGAGCCCTTCACTGGTCGTGATCCAAACATTCACACCTCGCTTCAGTGCATCCAGAATAGCATCCAACACCGGCGGCGCAGTAACATTCGGCGTCTGCAGAAAAATCTCCCTCTTCGCGCCAGCGAATAGCTCCAGCAAATGGACATTCAGCGGCGTCTTCGGCGGCGGCGCACACAGCTGCGTCGGCAATCTCCAATTCGGATTGCGATTATGCCACGAAGGCAAGAATTTGCACGCCACATCATTCATACGTATCGCCCCATCCCCAACATCTTGCACGTCCAGCGCACAACTCCGAGACGCCGACTGCGGTCGTGATAGGTTCTCGCCAGCATTAGCCCACTGCTCCCTCCAGAACCTCTCAAACTCTCCAACCACCGGCCCACTGAGCTCAACAACCCCCTCAAACCAATACTCCCAACTCACATTACAACTTGGCAAAAACACCCTCCTCCCATCCACAATCACAAACTTCGGATGCCAGACACTGAAGGGCAGGAAGAAGATACTCTTGACCTCTAGATCCAGACCTCCCAGATCTTCTCTTCTCGGCAGCCCCAGTTGCTTAGTCCATTCCGATGGGGAGTAAGTACGCCCAGCGGGCGACGAGGTGTGCAGGAGCTTCTGCAGGAGCGAGCAAGAGGAGAAGCCGATTCGGACTTTGATCTTTTTACCGTGGCATCGGAGGGCGTTGCTGCTGAGTTTTAGGAGTGTTTCGTTGAGAGCAGTGAGGGTGGCAGAGCGGGCCCAGAAGCAGGTTATGAGGATTACTGATTCCTGGGCGGATTCTATGGCTGGGAGGATGGAGTTTCGGAAGATGCTTTCGCCTGTGCCGAAGGTGATGTTGTGGATGTTAGCTTTGGTTGGGCCCTGCATTGGGGTTTGGTCTTGGGGTCGTTTTGTGGTTCTGAGGTGGTTATGAGCGTTGGGAGTGGTAAAGAGAGGATGATGATGATGATGCCAACGAATGTTACTGGACGTAGTGAGTAAGAGCAGGCGCCAATGATCCAGCCACGTTTTGGCAGAATCAGTACGTGTCTATCATCACATTCGTTATGGGGCAAGGCTTTGAGGCATGTGTGCACACACGAGTTTTCTCTTCGAAAAACTGTCTACATCAGACGCAACAAAAGGATACGAGGGTGACAGGAAGACGGAGATGCGAGAGAAGTCCTCGCGGTCATCCATCTTGGTAGCGTTCTTGCGCGTTGCTTCTTGGGTACAATCCCGTGACACGATCTTTCTCTTCTTGCTTCCCTGTCCCTTCTGTCTCTTCTTCCCCTTGTTCCTGTTCTTTCGCAACAGCATATGGAATATTGCCATCGAGGCATGCGAAATTCGAAGGCTGACGCTGTTGCAACAGCCGTGCATGGTTTTGCTGAAGATCATGCATGCAGCTAACAGGCCAAGGGAGCCAAGTCCGCGTCTTCCAATTCAGTGGCACCCTCCAGACCCAACGGCATCACGACACCGCATCAACCCTTGAAGGAAGTATAGCTCGCCGCACCAGGAGACCGATGCAGAGCTTACGACGGTGTTGGCTGTTGGCTTCTCGAAAGACCTGCGACCTTCTGTATGTGTCTCATGAGCTAGACCAAGGATGGCAGGGCCTGTAGTCCACAGCAATGGCAACGACGCTGCCGGGCTTTGACATATATAGTTCAGGCACACCTTCAGCTTTCTCAGCCCTTCGGCATTGCTACGGATTAGGATCGAAAAATGTCGATCTCTTCCACCTCAACGCTGCCGGAGGACGGAGGCTGCATTAAGACGATAGTTGTGGACAACCAGATTTCTTACAGTCAAACGATCTCAGTGCGCCAAAGACATGAGCGGACGGACTCCATGATCCCTCGTTGCGGCTCACGGCCATACCGAGACCGTGCAGCAGTTGCTGGTCCATCTTGCCAACGTAGACTGCCACGGCAAGGATGGTCTTACACCACTGCATCTCGATGGAAATCTCGACATTGTTCGCATATTACTCGGAAGTAAGGGCATGCAAACAGATCTTCCAGATAATCAAGATGCCACACCGCTCCACGTTGCTGCTAGGAACGGCCACGCCGACATGGTCCGGCTCTTACCTAACAGCGACTCGGTCAAGCCAGACTCCATGGACCAGGGTCTTGCTTCTCCATTGCATCGAGCTTGCCGCAGAGGCCATGCTGGAGTAGTGTCAATCCTTCTCGCCATCAAACAGGTCGACGTCAACGCCAAAGACAAATATCGTGATACACCACTATACTGTGTGGCCTTGCATGGAGCCGCTGAAATTACTGGGGCATCATTGTCCACTGGATGTATTGATGTGAATCCAAAACCTAAAGATGGAGCTACTGCACTACACGGGACTGCCCGTTTGGGACACGTGGATGTCGTCCGTCAGCTACTGTCCATCGACAGCCTGGGCTTGAATGTCAAGGATGATGACGGAGAGATGGCCCTCTACACAGCAGCAGAGCATGGTCAACTGGAGGTCAGCCAGCTCATCGAATCGAGCTGATCTCAATCCGAGGAGTGTTGATGGCGAAACGCCATTGCACGCACCAGCTGAGGAAGGTCACGAGGAAGTGGTACGCGCCTTGCTGGCGTTCCAGGGTGCTGAAGGCAGCTCGCGGACAATGCTGGCAAAACACTGTTGGATCATGCTATTCAAGGCGAACGCCACGGCATTGAACGACTGCTTGCGGCGTGATTGAAAGGTTCGGAGACTGATAAATCAGCATCATGACTCGAAATCTCGAGGTTCAGTCACTCATATACGCGGAATGTCAGTACTGTTACGTGGATGAAGCTACCGCCTCATACATTGCTTTGAATCTTGTGCCCGCCGTGTTGAGCAGCTCCCGCGGCTTGGCTACTTCGCATACACGGCCATGATCAAGTCTCACAGCCTTGTCAGATACCAGCACAGCGTCAAGCCTGTGCGCTATTGCCAGTGCCGTACAGCCGGTAAGTCCTTCATTGAGAATTCTTTGCATAAGGTTCTTTGTCGCGCTGTCGACACTGCAGCGGCACCTTAGCACGTACTCATAATTTTGTCAAAGAGACAATTTACCTGCTTGTGATCTCATCCGACTGCACCAGATTTCCAGGCCTAAGCAAGCCTCTTGCCAGGCGGAACAGCTGCCTCTGGCCGTGGGACAGGAATCCTCGTCTGGGTCCGCCTTAAGCCCATCAACGGTCAAAAGCAAGTCCCATATGTTTTTTCCCTAGTTTTTAAAAACTGCTAGGCCTAGCTTGTTCAAGGCAGAGACGATACGCTCGTCGTCGGCCACCTGCAAAGGATCAATGTTGTCCCCTTATGGTGACAGGGAGGAAGCAGGCTTCTTGTGGTAACGGCATTCAAGCGTTTGCGCAGCTCTCCTCCGGGCACGCGGCAAACATCAATGCCTTCGATGGTGATGTTCCTTGAGCGACCTCTGGCATGTGTGTGATGGTCACTACCAGCGAGGATTTCCCGCTTCCTGGCCGACCACAATTAGCGGCCTTTTCGCATGGCTGAATCTGCAGGTTGATGTCGGGCAGCTCGCCATCTTCGCTTGGCAGGTCCTCGCAGACAGTGTTGGAGACGTAAGCTCGAACGCAATTGACAGCTCCTATAGCTGTTTGCAACAGCGTCCATGCCGCTAACGGCAATTGCAACGTCATACTGAAGTTCGCAACGTTGTATAATGCGGTACCTGAGAAGGCACTGGTTCCGCCGCTGAGACTTGTCGCGAACGCCACCAACAATATGGCGACACCGGCGACAAACATGCCAAGTACAAGCGTCAGCCATCTCTGAGTACACTAGAGCAGGTAGATGGCTTTCGTGAGTGGTTCAGGATCTCGAAGTTGCGCTCCAAGTAAGCGTCTGTCCAACCATAACCACGGGTGCACGCCACGCCATCGAGAGTCTTCAGGAACTGCGAGAACAGCGGAGCTTTGGCTTCAATATCCTGCAGTCGAAGTTGCCTGGTAGTGCGAAGGTGTTAAACCTGGATACATTATAACAGCAGGACGCGCACAGGGATCGTTGCTGCAAGGTAGCCCGACGCGATGAAGACGAGTATCGCCGCTGCAATGGCTGAGAGTATATGAAATACGGTCTGATCAAAAGCCTACGAGATCTTTGTCACGGAGGTCTTTGTCAAAGCCTACGGGAGGTCTTTGTCACTCAGTTGCAGATTTCAGCTGAATCTATTGGTAGTTGTGCCAAAGCCTATCGACGTTAAAAACGAGAGCGATGCTTTCACTGTCGTGCTGAGCAGTAGCTCATGACACCTTGCGGACGTCTTCGGCACAACGTGGAGCTTGAATAGGAGATTTGAAGACACACTTGCGACGATCGCAATGGCTGCCGCAGGATCGCTTCATCTATCACAAGCCAGTAGATGCCCAAAATGCCGTCTATTGATAGTCACCATGGCAGTCCATGAAATGCTACGACCAAGGATGGCGAGGTTGATATCCTGGATCAGGGCTCGTTTGAGCTAGTAGTTGCTGGCTACCGCTTGGCGAGCTGTGCTTGGCCTTGACCTCGAG
Source organism: Mycosphaerella arachidis (assembly GCA_001297265.1). NCBI lineage: Eukaryota > Fungi > Ascomycota > Dothideomycetes > Mycosphaerellales > Mycosphaerellaceae > Mycosphaerella > Mycosphaerella arachidis. Next base: position 53,182 of record LIHB01000050.1, read on the forward strand.
CGAGGGCGCATGCTCTCCTAATCGTTCTTTGATCTTGGCGGTGATCTGATTGGTGCAAGCGCGTTATCCGTACATATGCGAGCGGACGGCTGCAGCATGTTAGTGGAGGATGAGATCAAACGCTAACAGGTTTGAGCTGCTGGCACGACAGTAGCATTGTCGAGACGCCTGACTGAGTTTGAAATAGTCTTTCTTTTGTCAGCATCTAGATGAGTAGTCGCGTGCTAATAGTATACAAATCGCTCATTACGGTCGTTAGTTGCGCTTCTGAAAGCCTCCCATCCTTTACCGTATAATGCCAGCAAAGATACCGGGGCCATCATATCATAGACGCTATTTTTGGATTTGACCAAGTCATGATCTCTGTAGTCTTGTAGATCGCGGCAGGTCGATTGAGCGTCTCCTGACTATGGCTCCGATACAATGAAGGCTCAATGTCTTCCCAGCTGCTATCGTCTCCAGGATCTCGTCCAGCCGTCACTCCGACTGTATATTGAGGGTCTCGTGTTGAGTCCACATGCTCGCTGTAGCCTTTGGGATCTACGACGGTCTTCTTCGTAGATGGAAACGCCATTCTCGCACGACTTCCCTTAAAATTGCCTTTCCAATCGTTGAGCTGGACATCGTTAGGCCTACTTCCGTCTGATGGGTCCGGTCTTGTGCGGATTTTGGATCCCTTGCTGCCAGTAGATAGATAGGACCTAGTTTTGTTCAAGAGGCTAGCGAACAAAGGTCGTAAGGCGGACAAAGAAGCTGCTACAATGCCAACGCACAGCTCGATCATGTTCCAGACATTGAAATCGTCATGCCACAGTGGATCTGGTTGGCCAAGGTAGTTGTGTTGTTTGACAGCCTTGACTATGCCAGCAGTGCATGCAAAAAAGCCCAGGCTTAGAACGCAGGCTAGAGAGACTTTGGTTCGCTTGTTGACCTGCAGCTTGATGATGATCGGGATCGGTATTGTGGCGAACAAAAAGTCCGTTACACAATTGACAGTGCTGTTGTAGAGTCCAAGAGCAGTGTACGTATTGTTCGAGAAGCAACTTGTTCCAGGACGGGCGCGGACGTCAAGGTCCCACGAAGCTCGTATGGGGATACAGGAAAAGATCAAAGTTCCAAGGCATGACAGACAGAAACATGTGAGGAACGCTATCCGATCGATCAGCTGGTTGTTGCATCGGAAGCGCTCGATACTCACCTATTGCGGCCCATAGAAATCTCCTATATTGCTTCTGCACCGGTACTAATCTCATCAAGAACAGCGCGATCGATATTTTGACCAGGACCACTCCAATCATGACCCATATGGAATGGTAATATTGCCACTTCGAGTACGTCTCGTAGTGGGCTTTTGTTATGCACGCGTAGTGCTTGCCCACGGCATGTTCGACCTCGCCCAAGAAGCAAATAAAGGTTGCTATGGCCATGAGTAATGCTGCCATCATGACATAGTCGTCGGCGCCGACTTGTTTTATCATCAACGACCTTACGGCGATCCGCAGTCCTGCTATGATGATTGCCAAAACCACCATGGCGCTTGTGGTTCCAAGTACTTCATGTTTGTTGCTTTCCTGGCAGTATGCGCTATCCGGCGACAGCGAACCCATCTCCTGGCGTGGGAAGTGAGGCATCTTGACGATGGTGTTCCGGAGAGGCGATGTAGCAGTTATGTGGAACGAGCTCAACGCCCACTGGTATAGCAGGCGCAAAGATATGGATGGAGTGGGGTCGCTGTTCGCGAATCGGGCAGACACTTTCGCAGTCCTGCTACTTCAAATAGAGCAGTTGAGGTTAAAAGTCGCTTGCAATCCAGATGTCCTTGCTCTCAGACGTTGAGCGCATTCGGCAGATCCCTCAAACGATGCCGATAGATGGCCTCGACAGCACTGTCGTCTTGCCAGTGACAGGTGAAGGGGGAGCAGAAAGACATGTGCATTGGCAGAAGGAGGTAACGGAAACGTCTTCCGTGCTTCACCACGACCTCGCAGCAGCATGCATTGCTGACAGACCTGTGGTCAAGGTTGAGGTCCGGAGCGACTACAAGAGCCGCTCATCCATGGTCGAAAGTCTTAGGATCCTCCAAGGGTCGGTGCAGACTAAAGTGGCGAATTTCTAGCACACGACAGTAAATGCCATAGTGCTGTTTATACTTCGAAAGAAGTATCGCTGTGTCCGCCGTGGCCTGTTCCGCCGACTATGATGATTATCGGGTATGTTGTCACCAGAAATGTTCTAAGAATCGAGCTCAAAAGAGAAGGGTATTGAACACGCCCGCCACTGTAATCTGCACCGACCCTTGCTAGATCCCCCAGCTGGCCGATATTACCCCAGCTGCGAATGAAGTCCAGTTCAATTTAATTGAATCGAGGTTCGATTTGGAGCACTTTGGGGAGTAACAACTTCGCCCGGCGGACCGCTTGTGTACCCGCGCGCATCGAGGCTAAAGCCTCTGCGCGCGTACGTCGCTCCTAGCTAAGAAACATAGGGTAGGGGGTTATCGCATTCCTCGGTATCTGCCTGGGGAAAGGCGGCTGCCGGGGGGCTTCGGAAGTATCAAAGTCTTAGGGCGAGCAGGGGAGTCAGACAACGGCGGCGGATTCGATCCGAGGACCGCAGTGGTCGTTATAGTATACGAGTATATAAGATGGTCAGCAGTTGCGGCATCATTCGCGCCCAACGGCACTAATGCAAAGATCAACTTATGTACAAGAACTCGGCTATGACTCGTTGCCATGATTTCGACGACGCTCCCAGGTGAAAGAAGCGGTGGTACCACCACTCGTAACTTCAAAGCGCGGTGCAGTGCGCTAGTGTCTTTTCCGGGATGGGGCCACTGCTGAACGAGAAGCACCTGGCAGCGTGTTCGTGTTGTTTTGGGTGTTCGAATAGGCGCGGAGAGCTGCATTATTCTTACATTCGCTACCGTCCACGGTTATCCAGCGAGAGCGTTTGCATTACCAGGCATCGACATATGTAACAAGGAGTAGTATAGGTATGCATGACCGCTCTGTCAGTGCATATCGGAGAGACTTAATGACTAGTGATGTTTTGCTGGAGAAATGCGATCGATGTTGATGATTAAGATGGAGGTGAGGTTGAGCCGGAAGCGAGCAAGTCGCGTTGGTGGAAGGCGACAAGGCTCCATGCACTTTCATGCTTGGCCACCTTCGCTCTTCGCACATCGTTGCACGCGCCGCTTTTACGGTCTCGAAGATTGAATCGTTGACCCATGGCTCATATGGACAAATCACGCCGAGGAATTCACAACCTTAGGCACAGTCATTCCATGGAATTCACCCAAGATCAAGGCAGGCTCAATTGTAGCGCATCCCGCAGGGCACGAATGGGCATCATCATCAACACTGAGTTGCGGCGAAATCTGAGGTACGATTGACTCTATGAAAGGCAACTGTCAATGCCATCCTACAGCCTTAGACGGAAATTATAGGTACCGGGCCTTCCGAAGCGATGTGCAGCGAGAAATTGGCACTAGACGTAACGGCGATAGGCACTCCGATGTGTAGGGATACTAAAATGACAAATGCATCATTATCCTTGGCACGCTAGTATATAATCCAAAGCTCTTCTCAGGCCACTGTCTTGGGTATATATTTCAGCATTCCACCTTTCCTCTTAGGGTAACGCAACATGATATGTCAATTTCCCCCCCGACCGCTCTCGACATGCTGATTTTGCTCGATGTCTCGGCTCCCTCGAAGAAGCACGAGCGAGTCCTGCTCGATGGCCAGTCGATCTTGAGTCGCATCATGCGAGTGCCTCTGCCGTGTTCCCCAATAACCCTCTATGTGATAATATAATCTGTAGTCCGCGTGGTCGAGCAGGGGGGCGGTCGTTGCGTTCAGCTTCTCTCTTCAGCAGTCTGCGAGTTGACTCGCTATATCTCCTACTGGGCGGACCTCACTCTTTGGGTGAGTGTCTTACTCTACTTTCCTAGATCCATACGTACACGTGGCCGATCTTTGCGTTGCGCACAATGCACGAGATGCTGTTCACAGTACTGTCTTGGACGGCTCTGTTGAGCAGCGCATTAGCCTTCATGCCAGCCGATACATCAGGGACAGATTCTCTTCTGGCAGAAGCACAGTGCAACCTTCGAGAACTCTACCCGCCACAGCACGGCTATATACAAGAAGAAGCGAATTGCAGTCCGAGGACAGCTATGGTCCGGAGAGAATGGTCGACACTGGAGTCACATGAGAAGCGTTCATTTCTGGATGCGGTGCTTTGCTTGCAGCGTCTGCCCTCGATAAGCGGTGACCTCGCACCCGGCGCGAGGAGTCGGTATGACGACTTCGTTGCAACACATATCAATCAGACTTCGTCTATTCATGGGACTGTACGTTGGATGAGCTCGCGTCTCCCTGACAGGTTGCTGACAAAAATAGGGCAATTTCTTGTCATGGCACCGGTACTTCATATGGCAGTACGAACACGCCCTTCGTCACGAATGTGGCTACCAAGGTACTCTGCCATACATCAAGGAGCCAAGATACGCTCTAGATCTTCTCAACGCGCCACTCTTCGACGGCAGCGACCTATCTGTTGGCGGCAACGGTATGCCGGACGCATCAAATAACGGAACGAACATACCGAGCAACGCGGTACCAGATATTGTTATCCCTCCCGGCTCAGGCGGTGGCTGCATCACTTCTGGACCATTCAAAGATATGCAAGTCAACCTCGGGTCAGTCGCGCCATCGATGAACGATGTGCCCAAGAATCCGAGACCAGATGGACTGGGCTACAATCCTCGTTGCTTAAGAAGAGACATTTCTCAATATGTTGCTGAGAGGTGGTCCACAGACCAGAATATCACGGATTTGCTGCACGCGCCTGATATTGGCAGCTTCCAGACCACGCTCCAGGGCGATTTTCCCAACGGCTTCCTTGGTGTACACACCTCTGGCCATTTCTTCGTTGGCGGAGATCCAGGTGGAGATCTGTACACAAGTCCAGGCGACCCTTACTTCTTCTTACACCATGCGTTCATAGACTTCCTATGGTACGTCTGGCAATATCAGGATCCTCATAATCGATTCGAGGTGATAGCCGGGACGATCACAACCAACAACTCGCCACCGAGCAGAAATGCGAGTTTGGACGATGTGATAGATTTAGGGGTCAATGCGCCTGGTATTTCGATCCGTGATGCAGTGAGCACTTTGAAGGGAAATTTTTGCTACATCTACATATGATATCGGCAGTGATTGCGCGACAAGTCTTTGCCACGAGTGCAGTCTCGAAAGGCATAACAGCTCTCATAGCATATACATAGCATATAGTATCATAGCATATACATAGCATATAGTATCATAGCGCGGCGTGGTGGGGTTACGATATTTTCACCTAATATGGGCCAGATCGTCTACCTCGCTTCGCACGTTTACAGGGCATTCACGATACTCTGATGCTTCCATTGTCCCTATATGTCTGTGCTCACGCAGGCGAAATTGACTTCATCTGCCGAACAAAACCGTCTTCACGTGGGGCGGCAAGCTCCGTCAAAGGCCCTGCTCAGTCGTCAATCTGGAAACACGATGTGAAGGTACAATTCCACCACAACCACCACAACCACCACAACCAACACCTTCTACACAGTCACTCGTTCACTTCCTTCTCACGTTACTTGGCGTTGTTTGCTTGGAGAGTTGGGGAAACAGACGTTCGAGCGGAATAGCGGGAGATTGCGACCGCGCGTCATCTGCGAAGCTGAGTCTGGAGCAATTCGATGGTCATTGGGCACATCGCTTGCAGGCGATCTGGAGTTCAGGACGAAAGTCAAAGGAAACAGACTTGAGGAATAGGGCCGGTGGTTCAGCACGCCGTCATGACACACGGCGCCCACCCCGAAGTCGAGCGGAGTCTGCGGCACATCTTCAAGCGATGCGTTCAATGTCCTTCCGACGCAGCGCCAACATGTCCGGACTGCGCAAAAGGCGAGATCTGCTCGCTGATACCACAGGACTGCAACAGCTGCGCGCACATGGTCTGCATCGCGAACCCGAACCCCGCACCAGCACACGACAAGACGAATGTCGGCGCAATAGCGGGAGGCGTGATAGGCGGAGTGGTGTTCATGGCAGTCATTGTCTTCCTTCTGTGGAGGTTCCGCATCAAGAAGAGGCGAGAGCAGCAAGAGCTGGAGGCCGAGGAGTGGGAGGAGGATGATATTGCGCAGCAGAAACACTCCCACCAGTTCAATGCCATGCGCTCGGATACGGCATCGACGCGGACGAGAGGGTCGATCGCGAACAGTATACTCAGCCGGGCGAGCAACATCATCCAGATCGCGTATATTCCAGGCGTCACGAATCGGAACGGCTCTGGCCATAATAGCATGGCGAATACACCCGTGCCACCGATCCCTGCTGCATACCGCGATAACCAGAGTCGTACGCCCAAGAGTCCATTGAGCAACGAGGGAGATGCGCTCTTCTTCCGACCTGGCGATCTTCGCGACAGCACATATTCGTATGGCTCCTCCATTAGGTCTGCGAACAACCGAGACACCCAGTATACCCGCCAATCGATCACTCCATCGTTGGCAAGATCGTCGGTCATGTCAGATATCTACCGCGACGATGCGACGGCAGAGCCCATGCCACCTATGCCCGCGCAAAGGCTTATACGTGGCGCGCCGAAAATGGTATCTGTCAAGACTCAAGCATCATCGCCGTCTGAATCACCCGGTTCCGAGAGTGCGCCAAGTACTGTCAAGGTCATGATGCCAGGTCAAAGCAGCAGCAACTCGCCACCATCTGCGAATACTGGCTCGTTTATGAAAGCGACGCCGATTGTGGTTGGCAAAAGTAAAGGCAGATTCCCCATAGCCCGGCAGAACAGCGACTCTTCATTGAACCCATCCGCAACACATGCTCCAGCAGTGCCCTCGCCACTAGTCGAGACTTCGACTGAGTCAGGATACGAAGAAGAGCATGCCCGTGCACGAAGGTCCTTGATCCAGGCAACAGCACGAGCTGCGGATCCAGCGCCACTCATCCAACCTCTAGAGAGCCCATTCTTCGACGCCTCGGAACTGCAAACAACGGCGTCCTCATCAGTAGCCGGGAGACCGAACCCATACGCCGCCATGTCGAAGACGGTAGGACACCAAAGACCTGTACGGAACGATCGAGGCCCGGGTGGCTTGAGCGCCGTGATAGAAGAAGCAGCCAAGAGAGCAACTCAGGATCCAGACCATCACGGTATAGGTGGCAAGCGGGACTCGAGCCCTTTTAGCGATGCGCATGCTGCGAAGTGAGAGGTGGAGTAGGAACAGCAGGGATGTGGATGGGATGGGTATTTTAGAAATGTTACGAGCTGGCTCGACAATTGAAACGAGTCACGAGCTCACGGAGGCCTTTGGGGCAAAGCCTGGATGGCATTTCATTGTAACCCCGCGACTTGCGAGGATTTCTTGGGATGGGCTAGCTGTGCTATTGGCAGGGTCCCGGTTGGATACTAGGACTTCTTTTTCGTAGTGTTGGAATTGTGGCACATGATTGTGGTTGCCAATGAGAAATTCTTCGTTCCTGAGGTACAAATGTGCAAGGACGTGTCGCATTCACTGTGTTTGTGGTTGGAAGGGGGGGTTCGGCATGTGCATGTGCTTCAGCGAAAGGTCAGATGGCTCTTCATGAGCGGGCTTTGGTTGTGAAGCAGCACTTCGCGGCCATCAATTGACTTAGACCACCACATATCGCTTAAGACCACAGCTACAGCCTCCTCATCACCATCACCATCACCATCACGACCACCTCAAGAAGCAGCAACACACCCTGCTCGAGACCATGAGTGGAAGCTCTTCATTCGCCTACATCACCAGCGAGACCGCTGTGCTTATCATCGTCAGCTCCGCAACAATCGCACATCGCTTGTGCTGGCCCCAGGACGATCAGACTGACTCGTCCACAACTTTCCCCTTAGCTTGCCGCACTACTCGGCCCTATGACGCACGCTCTTCTTGAACAGCACGCTCGTCAATATCTTCGCCACTGTGCTACCTCGACTCACAGAAACGTGCTGTCGATCATAGCACCTTCCCTGCTACGGATTCCGACTAAGCTCCAGCACATTATAGCAAACCTCAAATCGATCCTCGGACCACACAAGCAAACTTTATGAACTCTGGAGCTCCATGCCAGCACCATGGGTACCGCGGACGATTGGCGCCTCATGTTCAGATGGATATCAAACAACGTGAAGCTCAGTTGCTTGACGACGTCGAGCGCGGGTGCTGGACCTGGCTTGGTCATGAAAAGAAAAATGATACGATGGGCACAGAGGAAGTTCGAGAGTGTCTTCTTAGCCTCGCAGAATGCGACCTTCGACGACGAGGAAGAGTGATTTTTCCATTCATCAAGGCCATAAGCACTCTACTAGCGCCCCTCTCAAATCATCGAGTGGCCTTGGTCGTGCGAGCGGCCGCCCCGACATCGAAGCTATGCTTTTGTAAGATAGCATACTTTCTCAATCTCTAATATCTCCCTGGGTACTCCCGACTCCTCTTCACTCCCCGCCATCGCCGCCTTCGCTTTCTGAGTCGCTACCCGCAGTGCTGGCACATTCGAAATCTAGATCATCGTCATCCTCTGGCAGAATCTCGTCCAGCAACCGCTTGTTCTCGTAAAGTGGCTTCACCTTGGCATACCAATTCCCGGCATTCGCACGCTTCGGTCTCGCCGTGCCATTACTAGTGAATCCATTCAAGGTTTTCTTTGTCGCCTTAATCGAGGTCTTTGTCTCCAGAAGCGCCCCAGAGAGTTGCGAAATGAGACTGGTGCGAAGACGTGGAGCATTCCGCTTTTACACGGGGTCTGGACGCGATTCGGACATTCTTTTTGCGGTCGGGAGGTATACCTTTTCGAAAGAGATGAAGAGCTTCGCTCTAAGTAGATCTGAGGACAAGGTCTGGACGATTGCTTAACGGGGCTTTGTTATCCCTCGTCCTCAAAGAATGACGAGGAATGTTCCACCTCAGATCGGACGCCGGCCAGTGTTACACGGTGCCCAGCTAGCGTAGCCTGTAAAGACTCTTGTTTCGTAGGGTTTCTCTAACATTGTGCTCCTTTGTAAGAAGGACCGAGGGTCGTGTAATTTGATAGTTGCCGCCCTCTACCAAAGTTACCACCTTTGACCGCCCAGCAGCAGCGTAACCAGTTCTGTATAAACACGATCCATGGATTTCAGGGCTACGCGATCGTTATAGGACCTGAGTGGAATGCCTGAACTTGAAGGTCAAAAAGCTAGGGCGGCAACGAGCAAATAATCCGAGCCTCGGGCCGGGTTCGGCAGCATACAGTACGCCAAGCCAAGCACGTGAATAGTGACGGTCCGCATAGCAGCGGACTGGATTAGGCCGCACATTGGCCTCGAGGTCCTGCATCATAGCTTAAGACTTGGTACATACACTCCTCTTCTCTATTATGTCCAATCTGTTTATCAAGCATCTATTGAGTCAAATAAACTATGTACGAAGTACCTGTGACTATGAACATGGTCGAATGCGCCACTGGGCAATTAAGACAACTATCAGACAGAGTTTTGCGAGTGCCCTTTAGCGAGCGAGAAAGTAAGCGAGCGATTCATGTGCTCTGGCACCTGAAAACACAGCGACTCGTGCTATGCAGCTTAGAGGAAAGAAAAACATGGCGTTAATTACTTCCTCGTTCTCCGAGGCCTCGTCGAAGCCGCCGTAACTTCCACCCCCACCGAACGTCCTCCCTCCCCCTTCTGACCCAGCATCCCCACCGACCCTCTAAATTCCTCATCCTCCACATCCTCCCCCTTCTTCCTCTTTCCACCAGGGGTCATCTTCGTCTTCGACGGCGTCTCCAGCTCTAGCGACGGCGACGGCGTTCCCAAATCCGGAAGTTCCGGATAATCCTCCTCGAACAACTTCTCCCAGACATCATGCTCATCCTCTCGCAAAGTCCTGCTCGCTTTCCTCAAGTCCGTGACAGTCTGTTCAGTCTTGATGATGTCAGTGAGATCTTCGAGACGGTTTCTGACCGGGATAAGGGCCTGGATCAGGGAGCCGTAGATGTTGCGTTCGTTGCGCATGGCTGAGATTATGGTTTCCAACTCCATGCGGAAATGGACAGCTCGTTTCTCTTCGTGTTTGGTCAGGGGTCTGTCGCCGCGTTTCTTGGGTTTCTGAGCATTGCGGACAGCGGATTTCTTCGTGGTAGCTAGCCACGACGCTTTTCGTGGAGTTTTCGGGGTACCTGCTGAGAGCTTGGAAGCAGGAGTTCTGACAACTTTCTTACGGGGAGCCATGATGATGACTGATGGTCGAAGAGCCGGGATTTGCTGTGACCTCTTGTAGCGAGACAATTTTGTCGTGTCCTTTGTGCGGCTCTGTCCGGATCCGGAAATCGTCTTACAGAGACAAAGACGCACAATACGGTTGTATCACAGTCGAATCGCTGAACTTGCATACACGATTGAGAGACTGTGAATCATGTCATTCGCGCATCTACTTCAGAGTCACTTCTTGCGGCGGGTTGATCGCTTCTGGGTACTGTCATCTGCTTCATCCTCTGGCGGCTGCGATCCTGATCTGGTAATGCTGCTTACAGTGTCCGTATTTCCAGCGGTCGCCTTTGGTTGGCTCTTCGATTTGACGTTTGTGGGTGCTTTGACTGTGCAAGATTTGTTCTTCGACTTTTTCGGCTGAACGTCCTTAACTTTGTCGTCATCCGACAAAGGCGTGCCCCTCCTCAATCTCTTAGAAGGTGGACCGTCGTTGCCATCAACCTCGCTCGATGACTCCTTCCTCTTCGCGCTCGGTGGATCATGACCGCCGGTAGGCTTGCGAGGCTTGCCTCCGGACGTGCCTTTAGGATTTTCACCATTGTCTCTATCAAGGACATCCTTAGATTTGTTCTTCCTGCTCTGACCTCTGTTCGAGCGTTTTGGCGGCTCCTTGACTGGCTCCTCGTCCCCAGACTCATCATCCTCATCAGATACTACAATCTTTCTACCTCTCCTACCCCCTGGGCCGGCAGGCGCTCGCGGCTGTTCATCTTCTTCATCCTGAGATTCGTCATCAGTGTCGCCCTGCGGAACGTAATTTGCGCTGTACAGATCTTTCGCTATCTCCTGCGAGACACTTGGATTCTTGTAGGCAAGCCGACGCAAGATGGTGAAGGAGGGTGCCATCTCTTCTCGTAGTTTACCGAAAAGCTGAGGGTCATCCTCCAGATACTGATCGAGGATCCTAACCGCATCGGAAATCTCACCGATCGCTTGTTTCTGGTCTGCGGTAAGAGATCCCCTCTTCAAGTGGTTATCCCTTTTCTTCTTCCTGTCGGCTCTAGCGAATCTCCGGGTCTTGCGCTCATCCGCAAGCCTTTTCTCCTCTGCGGTCTGCTTGACTGGCTTCACTGGTCCTTTCTTTGGTACAGACTTCGCAGGAACGCTCCTCTTGGGTTGGCCTACGCCCTGTCTTGAGGCAGCCGGCTTCTTGGAAGGTTTCTTTGAGGGTGGGCTTCCACCGTTACGTCCGCCAGTGCGAGATGTCTTTGAAGCCATGTTCAGCAGTCGAGCTCCTAAAATGTGATCTGAGGGGCACGGAGCAAGTGTCCGCAGTATTGATGTCGACATGAGCCAATACTCGACCTCTCCGCCGAACAAAGAGGTCTCCATTGACAAGCCATATCGCCGCAAACGACAGCGGCTCGTCGAGTTGCGCGGTTGACGCTTCTTTGTCCGTAGCATGACAAAGCTCGACACAAGGCGCGTGACGAAAGTCGGCTTTCAGCGTAGCAGGTCGGTGGGAAAGTGGTGAAGTCGATCGTGGAGAGCCTGGCATCGGCAACTTCTACACGACCCTCTCCGCGACAGCCCAATCAGGTCGGCCCGTGGCGCCAGGCACCTCCCACCAGCTCTCGTCCGCCGCTTGGTACCACGTGACTGGAGGTCGAACTTGGCTGCCAGCCATCGCTGCAGTGCCGTTGATGGTGAGATTCTCACTACGCGTCCGTCTCGACTTCTTAGCCGCAGGGCGTGCCGCTTGGTCGTCCACGCCTTTGTCGTCGCCAGCCTTGCGCTTGTTGTTGCGTGCAGCGCGTGTGCCTGAGGTGGATACTGCGGGTTGAACGGCTGGCTGAGGTGCTTGCAGATTCTTGACCTTGCCACGGGTCTTGGCAGGATTGATCGGGGTAGGTGCGTCGTCCTTCACCTGCGCATATTGATGCTCTGCGTCTAATCGCCCGACTACAACCAGTTCCTCCTCCGACATCCTTAGCACTCCTGGAAACATCTTCTCGGCAAGCCGCTCCGCTTCACCCTGCCGCTCCTCCTCAATCGCCTCCTTCCAAGCTTCCGGACCATGCAACTGATCCCACAAGTCTGATTCATGCTCCTCTAGAGTCCCGCCTCCGCGATGCAAAACGCCCCAGATCTCTCTCTGGCGCGCGGCGATGAAGTCGAGCTCGGGGTCATTTTCGCCCTCTAGCAATCGAGCTAGGTCGAGGGCGAGTCGCGCCATGTGGCGGGTCATGCTTCGAGATCTCTCGCCTACGACGATTTCTCGCAGCGGCCATGGGTCTCGGATGCTGCCTGTGGTAGGCGCGGACTTGCGAGATGGCATGGTTTAAGTGTGATGTTTGTGGTGTCTTTGGGGATGTTCTGATGTGGTCTTTGTAATGGGTTGACGTGCGTGGTGTGTACTGGCCGGAGCAGATTTGTGTCTAGTCGAGAAGAGAGTTTGATTGTGCGTCCAAGTCAAGGGTTAGGGACAATGGTCAAATGATTCATTGTCGTGGGGAGGGTTCTCGAAGATGGAAGTTGGCCCTAGCTTAGATTGTCCACGAGTGTTATTCCTTTCAAAAGCGCAGACCGCTCCACCATTCGCACTACCGGGGTATCATCCTAACAGCAGAACTGCGCCAGTACGCCTGCAGCACAGCACAATAGTTCCGTCATCTGCTCACGACCATCTCCACAATCCGCTGCCCTCTTTCGCCACCAAGATACTGCGTTTCGCCCTCAATCTCATCCAACTCGATACTGGCCTCATATGCTCTCCTCACACCACCCTCCTCAACCTTCAAGCTCCCCTCCACCAGTGCTCTGATACATCCAGCAATCCTCGCAATCTCCCTCCTCACATCCGTCGGAATCTCATCATTCTGACTCGAGTACATGCCCGCACTCGCAGTCTCCTCCAACCTATTCACTCCAACCTCTTCCTTCTCACCGATATGCTTGTTGATCCAGATATATCCGTTCACGCCCAATATACAATCGACCTCGCCAGCTCGTGTATGGATCGTGAAGATCTGCCTCTTACTCCGCACAACTCCTGCACCTCCACCCATTCCTGATACTGCCATAAAGTAGCCGTTTCGCAGCTTGCCGTACTTGAGTGATCGGGTGTGGAGTGATGCGCTGCCGTCTTGGAAGAGGGATTGAACCTCGGCTACGAGTAGCTCGCCTTCACCGAAGAAGGAGCGGATGTTGAGTTCGTCTACGCTTGTCCTCTTGCGCAGAATTCCTCCGGGTAAGTTGATAGAGCTGAGAAGCAGGTTTGCGAGGAGAGGTGCTGCGACGTCTACTTTCCACCTTCGACTTTGTACTTCCACGATCCTCCCAATGACCAAATCACCTATCTCTGGGGTATATCGTGCCCGGAGAGGGACGACCGAAAGCAGTTTGTTGGTCTTCTGTAGAGTTCCGGCTAATGTTGATCTGATGACGGTCGAGATGTCGGTGTCTGAGGCGAATGTCCCGTGGCCGCGCATCCATTGTGGATCGTCTGTGACGATTTGGCCTGGGGTGATGATGTTGGTTGTCTTCCTGTGACCAGATGGAAGATCGTCAATGTCCATGGAATCTTCATTTTCTTCGTCCGACCAGTACGTGTCGAGATTGCCGTTGTGCGTTGTTGTGTTGCGAGGTGCCGCCGCTGGAGTCGGCGGGAGGATGGTGATTGCCATGTTGGCGGATGCTATGTGCGTAGCATGCACATGTTGAAGAGATTCACATGCTTGAGGACCTCTGCGGTATGATGCCCGGCACGCTAGTCTGGGAGGGTGCTCGTGCGCTTCCGTTAGATCCGCAGGGATCATAGCCAATAAGGTGGGGTCGTTGACTTCACCTCCAACGTCGTTCCACTCCATTCTCAATGCCATCGACACCGGTATATCAATTTTCACGTTCCACAATTGCTCATGCATACATCTTATCGAATTCTCAAAAGCAGGAACCTCACATGATGCAAGACTTGATCTGCCATGAGGGCGGCGCCTGCCCGGGCTGTGCATGAGAAGCGCTCCACCACATTGCTGTGCGGCAGAGGCTGTATAGCCTGATCGTTGGTGGCATGGCTATCTGGAAACATTTGAATGACTACCGCACTACGCAGGTTTTTTCTGACACACGTTCGTCATCCTGCGGCCTCAAATGACATACCCACAGGATGTCGACTTTCTTATCGCCATCACGAATGCTTCCAATGCCGTTAAGGAAAAACTTCTGAGGATGGAAGACTCAAGATTCAAGGACTATGCGGGTCTTTCATGTACCAAAGCTCAAGCGACCCTGCGATACAGGTCGACATGGTTCCCAAACACCAGGAAAGAGGCATTCCCACGTCAAGCGTATCGTCTATGAACCGTGTTAGTCGCCCTCCGTCCCCGACTCAGCAGAGTCAATCTCTATCCTCAACACCAGCTCCATGGATCCGTTCGTCTTCAAGGTCCACTCCTATGGTCTGCGGCCTCACGGACAGAAGAAGCGTCGTAATGCTCTCGATGCTGCGGCTCTCATCGAAAACAGCTCGGGCTTGCAGCTGACCGCGGCACAGAAGAAGTGGGTGCGAGCTTATTGCATTTCCTGCGGGCCCAACTTGAACAGTTTCGTAGAGTCTTCTTCCTCTTCGGCAACCATGAGCCTTACCACGGCGACTGGCACAGCGCCAGGACCGCCATCGAGAGATTCGCCTGCGATATGAGGCTCCTGCGCATCAACAATGCCACACTTGGCGAGCTCATTCTCCTCAACCGCACCCGCTACGACCTGGACTGTCAAGCGACAGTTCTTGGCGGTACGCTGTACTAGAATATCGGAACCACTAAGGGCGACATGGATTGAGCCAAGCAAGGGCTTGCAAGACTTCTACCAGATCGATGACTGGACAGTTGAACAGCACAACGAGGCCCACGTGGCTGACCTCGCCTGGCTGAATGCTTAAGTCGAGAAGATCTCCCAACCGCATCGCAAGGTATGTACTGAAGGACACAAGGGACCGAACGGTCGCCTAGACAGCGGTGGAGCAGTCGAGACATGCGCTGCACGACGCGGCTTACTCTACCTCTACACCAGTTTCTGAAATACTGCCACGTGCTTGTCGAGTATAGCTAACACCCTTCTGTTTGGCAGATTGTCAATTTGACTCACCACAGTCCGACTAAGGACTCCCGAGCTGGGGATCCTAACCACGCTGACAGTCCTATCAGCTCCGGCTTCTGCACAGACCTTTCAAAAGAAGCTTGCTGGACGATGGAGTCCGTCGAAGTCTGGGCTTTTGGGCACACGCACTTCAACTGCGACTTCGAGGGAAGACCAGGCTGCCGAGTGGTCGCGGACCAGAGAAGATACCATTTTGCGCTGGCGGCGGCTTTTGATTTGAGGAAGGTAATTGAGATCTGAGGCAACGCTCTTTTTGCAGGCGCCTGGCTTAGGTCATGGAGAAGTGGTCGAATGCGAGGTCATATGATGATGGAGGTGCGTGGGACAAGGTGATCCCAGCAAGCAATTAAACGCGCCATGATCTCAATTCCTACAGTCCCCTAGCTCTTCAACTTTCCATCTCCAGGCACAGTCCTTTCCTCGATCTCTAAGTCCCTATGGTGATTCGCAATGTCCAGTTCCTAGATCCCGTAAGTAGCGCTGCACCCAACTCGACAGCATTTCGTGGTTCAATTTACCTCCCGGTATAATGTACTCCTCGACATATTTAAGCATAGCCGCCCAAAACTGCGCTTGCCGATCTTGCCAATATCTAATATCCAGCAAGATCACAGCCCCGGTATAGCGGTGAATAGATAGTATGCGGACAGAATAGAGGTGGGATGGCATCGGATCGCAACCTGCACCAAATGCTGGAGGTGGCAACACCAGATCTGGGGCATACATGATGTCGCCCTTTGGGCCAAGCTTGGTTGAGGCCAGACTTCTGGCCCTCCATAATGTAGCAGAGCGCTCTTGCAGCTCGAAGGTTGGTCTCGCCAGGAAGATGGGGGAGTGCCGGCGGGCTAGGAGAGACGTTCTCCGTAGCTGTTGCCCTGCACTCTGGGTCATCGCATGCCTTGAAGGCAACAGATAGGAGTGTGGAGACGTCATCGGAGAGTGGCTCGTCCGGTATGATGAATGATAGTCCCTAGTAGAACAGCAGATTAGCATCCGGGTTTGGAGCGCGGGATAGTGACACTGCTGGGCACTTACGTTGACGATGGTAGGTACACCGTACCACACTTGTCAGTCAGTTGCCCTACAGAACACTCCGAACGCCAACCTTGTCAAGCGAACAAGAGATGAATGCACTCATGTCGAAGTCACATACTTTTGGCGCACTCTTCGCTGAAGCAGTCACTTCGTGCGCCTGCCGTCGCCGTCGCAATTCCTACAGACCAAGGTCCAGGAGAATGGCGAGACCAAGACATAAGGTCATGCTATTACTTCGAGTGTAGGACTGTACTATACCCATGAGCGCGCAGTGCACGCGTGATACAAGATATGACGAGATCGGTTCACGGCCATGTCGGCTGTTACTGTGATGCACATCGAGGGAAGCGATATTCTCGAGATTACGGACGTCGTCTGCGCCTTGAACATACCAATACACAGTTCAAGTTGCGTCAAGGAGAGGTCTGAGACTTAGCGCGCCCTTTTCGTGCTTGCACATGACAAGTGTCTTCGTTTTCACTCGAGAAGTGAATGCTTCAAGTCAACTTGCCGTAGCAACGCGTGCTAGAGTTGGACCACGCGACAAGAAACATCTGCTAGTGTGATCTATAAGCGCGCCAGTCGTACGTAGTACACGTGACTGCCTGGTCGAGGACACTTCCCGTACCACGACACTTCCGCACTCCTTACCACCACCTGTGCAACATCCGTGACCTCGTTCCGCGGAACTGCAGACATTCACTAGCTTCCCAGCTATGCCCTCCAATGGATTCATAATCCTCATTCGTATCAGGAGACCAACCACGCGACACATCACGTCTGGGTCGGAAGACATCCGATCGTGACCATGGGTAGGACCTTTACTGTAGAGACTTTCACATCATTCTGATACACGGACACTACCTAAGCCTCTGACATACTGCCGAATAAACCCCACCGCATTGATCATCTCGCTGCATGGTGAAATACTGATAGAGAAAACCACCCCATCCTATTCATCCGCTCAATACGCCAAAACTCACCCAAGCTCCCTCCAATCGACCCCATATCCCGGGATGCATCGACATTGCAGGTATCGTTGGCACAAGTCCAAAGCAAACGCGGCACATATCTTTTTGTTGCAATGTGAAATGACGTGATATCGGTTTTCGTGCGGCTCCAGTCCGTTTCTCGATACCGATGGATTATCTTCTCGCGCAGATGGCGAGCGCTCCACTCTTGAATAGGAAGTACACACATCCGATGAAACGGACGAAAGACAATGCGGCGGTGGCCCAGAGCAGCGCTCTGAAGAAGTTGGCAGTTCTTGTTGTGGCACCGCTAGAGAAGCCGAATTTGTCAAAGTTGTCGGAGGTGATGGCAACGGCGAGAAGGGCGTTGGAGAAGATCCAGAAGGTGACAAGACGGGTACGGAAGGACTTGTATGAGTCTTCAAGAGTCTTCTTGGTGTCCTCCTTCGGCGCAACGTAAGGCGTGAGGGCGCGCTTGACGGTCTGTTCGAATTGTGAGTCGATGTCTGCTTGTGGCAGGTCGACTTCTTCAATCACAGTAGCCTTGCCGTCCGCGCCTTTCTGCGTAGTCGCTGATGGGAGGGCATCGGCCTTGTCGGCACCCTTGGTTCCCCAAGATACATCGTGCCAATTGCTGAATGCGTACACCATAAGGATGTTGATGTAGCTGGTCATCATAAGGATGTATTGAACGAAGGAGGTGAACATGTGCCATGGATCCAGGTAGAGGAAAGACGCCACGAAGTAAAGGCCGAAGGTTGAAGCAAGCGCGATAATGATAATACCAGGTCCAGTGGATGATACGAATGACTTGATGAAGTCTCCAGCAGATCCATCTACATCCAAACTGCCGCCTGATCCGCTCGTGAAGGCGTGGATGACCAGGTAGAAGGAATCGACGATGACGTAAAGCTGAATAATGGCGTACACCGCAAAGGAGACAATGTACGACCACTTGCTGCCCTTGGGCCTGTTACCAAGGGCAAGGATGAATTGCAATAATAGGAAAGCCAGGTATATGTATTTGACGAGAGTGTTGACGATCGGGGTGGCCTGGTTGCCGAATGGGAATCCGCGTTGATCGTTGCTTGAGCTGGGTGTACCAACCAAGTCAATAATGACCGCAGTCGTCAAGTAGTAGGAAGCTGTGAATGTTAGCAGATGTCTGTCAATAGCATCATGTTCACGACATACCCAAGGAGAACCAAGATAGCGTGACAGTTGCAATGTTGTAGATCAGCTGAATGTGAAAGAAGATCATGCGGAGGATGTTGTGTCCTGACCGGTACATGCGACCGAAATGCATGAGGGAGTAGAGCGTAGCGGCGAAAGAACCGTTCAGCCATCGTCGACGCTGACCGATGAACTCTGGAGCACCTTCCGGCACATCAGTCTCACCCTTCGAGGCCTTGACATATGTCAAATGCCACTTGCTGCCAGCCTTTGCGACCAGCTCGAAACAGAGAATACGATCCTCAGCCAAGAACATGTTCTTCTTGAAGATGTTCATGCCCTCGATACCCTTGGGCCCGAGCTGCTTGGAAAGCGTGTGATCACCGTGGAAGTACTGCTCTAGTGGTCGACCCATGATTGCGCGGAATCTGTAAGCCGAGAAGGCACCTGGAAGCACGGACACATATCCGAACGAGGATTCAAGCGGCTTATCCAGAATGTTGGAGATCTTGTATTCGAAGTTCTGAATGGCGACCAGCGGATTGAGCAGGTTCTTCCAGCCTTTACCGAGAAGTGCATGAATCTCACCACAAGCACCTCCAAGATCCTTGTCGTTGTAGAAAGCCTCCCAGAGTGCGAGCAGCGCTTTGTGGCCTGGCTTCGTACCAGCATCGAGTAGTATGCAGACTTCTGGGTTCAGAATACGCCCGAATGCAGTGAATAGCCATCTGTGCGAGTTGATCTTCTTGCTGTTCTTCTGCTTCAAGCAGAACATCATCTGCACTGGTGGAAGAGTTGATGGGCCATCGTCGAGTGGCCGGATCAGCTGCTGGTTGGAGGTGACCGACAGCTGAGTTGTGTATTCGAAGATATGCGCAACAGTCTCTTTGCCGTCGATGTCCCTCTTCATGATACCGTCCTGGTAGATACCAATCGTAGCGAGCACGTCAAGGGTGCCCTTGTCGCAAGGATCGATACCGTCGAAGACCAGGCATACCACAATCTTTTGCCAAGCTGGGCCACCCTTGTTCCAAAACTCAGACTTCTTAATATTCACGATATCACGGATGTTCTGCATAACACCGTGCAGCGTCCGCGAAGTGAGAGTCTTGTCTTCGTTGTAGTAGGTAATGGCGATCAGTAGCTCGGTGTGTCGGTTGTACATCGCGGGACGAAGATTGTAGCCATTCTTCAGAGTGAAGTCATTGGGATCGCAAGTCGCTGCGGTGTATCGCAGATGTGTGAACTCTTCACTGCCGCTCTCGAGATCGTTCCTGTACTTGGCCTGGACGGCATTCTGGATGGCAGAAGGCACTGGGTAGTCTGCGCTCAGCACAGCACCCTGCACAAGCTTGACCTTACGCGTGGCATTGCGCTTCAGACCACCGGCAGCCGCACCTGGCTGTTGACGTTGGCGCCAGGCCTCCGTGCTGCCAGTCTCGCTGCGTGAGTATGGGCTGGACACGCGATCGGGCGCGCCGTAGCCGGGGTCCTCGAGTGTGACACCGCTGTACTCTTGGTAGCCATGATAGGGAGGCGCGTGACCTCCTGCACCCACGTACGACTCTTCTAAGGAGTATCCCTTAGCGTCGTGGCCGCCGGGGGTGCCAGCGCGGCTATTGGGCTCGTCGAAGGGACCCGCGAACGGGCCATTGTTGTGAAGAAGGGATCGTTCTACCTCGTCATCGCTGTCTCGGTGTGGGGGCTGGTGGTAGGATTGCTGGGAAGGACCTGGTCAGCTGATGGAAGTTGTTAAGGTCAACGAGTGCAAAACATACGTTTGTGTCGTGAGGCATGTCATGCAAATTGTGGCCGTTATCGTAGCCTCCAGCTCCTTGGTAGGCCATGTTGTTCGGTGTGTGTTGCTATTAGGGCGTCAAAATGGCAATGTGTGTTTCAGGTGCTCGTGATGCAGTCTGTTGTGTATGCGAGCCTAGTGGGGTACAGTCGTGAACGAGTGACAAAGGCGAGTCTCAACAAAGAGCCAGCCTCGGTCGTGACGGGTGACGATGATGGTGATGGTGGTGGTGGCGGTGGTGGTGGTGGTGGTGATGATGGATGATCTGTCGCTGCAGGAGAGAAATGGTGGGTCAAGTCGCAGCGACAAGTTCTTCTTTGCCTCGCACAAGCTCGTCTACGCGCAGATCCAAGGGACTTTCCTCTCCAGGTCAAGTGACGATTGGCTAGCTCTTTAATAGTGTGTTTCAAGATAACGGCCGGCAAGCGAATGCTGGAGATGCTGCACCCCTGTATGTGCGCTGGAAGACCAAGACAATCGCAAAGAAAGATGTTCTCGCGCTCCGGCGAAGGCTGTGAAAGTGCTTCTCATGGAGCTCATAGAGCAGATGCCCGTTGCGCTTTTGCATGCGCGTCTATTTGCAGAACACGCTTCGGCACTTAGCCGTTAGTCTTCTGTTGGCCACTGCTACTGCGCCACATTGTGTCTCACACGCTCGTACACCATCGGCGACTGCTTGAGAGACGTTGAGCGCGCGGCGATTGCGACGCGGAGGCGGGATCGCGGCTGTACAGGTACAGTAGCATGGACATGCAGTGCTGTTCCTGCATTGGGGCAAATTGCATCGTAGTTCAGCGTCTCGACTTATGTACACGTTGATCCGTGTGCCAAGCTGGAAGGCAGTTTCTGAGGCGCCCCCTGCTTCTTGTCTTTCATATAAGATCACACTGCAAGGTGTGTTACGCCATTAAGCTAAAATTCGCAATCGCGATCGATCTCCGTATAATATCCCGGCGACTAACTAGTGCTGGAAGCTCAAAATGACGTCTCGTCTTGCCTAATCCGATTGGGAAAGTTACAATACTGTCATTTATGGTTGTTGGTTTGTCACTTCAGCCTCGCTGCTTGAACGGACCCTAGATCTGGCCGGAGGCTATCCTCTCGACCCCCTCTTAGGGTCACCTGGAGGCGATATGGCCGATAAGAGAGTCCGGGCCGGTCCGGCTAATCACAGCATCAGCAATCAGCTAGCGTGCCAAATGTATCGGAGTAAATATACTCAATATGTCGTCATTTCGGCACCTTTACCGATAGATGACCGAGTTTGATAAGAACGTCCCGCGATACGGCTCTGAGCATCTCCAATTGCAGCAACGGGTCCGGGACAATACCGTGAACACGAGGTGAGGTTCCGCACCGCTCCAAGAGGTCCACAGAACAGGCGCTGCTTACCCACTGATCGCATGCACCGGCGCCGAGCGCTGGCTGGACACACATGTCATGACAGAGATCACTGATTTCAAGGAGAACGCCGACATCAACAAGACAACCGAGCTGGTGCTGGTCTGTTGCCACGCGACGTATCTGGGCGATGGCTACAACACTGCAGAGGATCAGTGGATCCTGCAGCCTTTCCAGCGATCGGATCCGCTACGTAACAAGCCTGGCGAGAATGAGACTTTCGTTCAGCACATCATAAGTGCTGCGTTGGCTGTACATAATGATCCAAGGGCCTTGCTCATGTTCTCTGGCGGGAGAACTACCCAAGCACCACGCTCAGAAGCAGAAAGCTATGCCACGATACTCCGGCATATCGTTGGCAACAACGCCGTGCTCTTCCCAGCTGGCGTCCGCTACGGTCTGGAGCAGTTCGCCACCGACTCCTACCAGAACTTGCTCTTTGGTGTGATCAGGTTCAGGCAACTGACGGGAGAATACCCAACCAACATCACAGTTGTGACACACGCCTTCAAGGAACGGCGTTTTCTGGAGCTGCATGCGCCTGCCATCAAATGGCCGCACCACAGGATCCGAGTTCAAGGAGTCAATCCTCCCTTCACACTAGATGATCTGAATTTCACGCAGCGTGGTGAGCATGAACGCGCCTACAGGTTCTTTGCCGCCGATCCGTACGGCGTGAGGATGCCGCTTCTTCAAAAGCGCCGTGAGAGGAACTGGCACACCGACAAAGCCCACGTCTTCCTCGGATGGAAGCTTGAACCGCAGATCATGGGACTGCTCGAATGGCAGGGAGGTGTCAGTGGCTGCGAGACATTCCCAAAGCGACTACCTTGGGAAGATCAGACGACTGACTGGATGTACCACCGATGAGGTGTAAGACGCTAAAGTGTGGATTGTGAGTCTATGTGCTATCGCCTGTTTCGCGTGAACAGGACTTCTCCACTGTCAATGTTGCTATAGCCAGCCACATTCGACTTTAGGATATCAGCATCGGCCAAGTCTTGGACAAGACCATAGATTATCCCGTCACAGCCCTTCGCTGCCAGAATTTCCACAGCCACTGGGAGATACTTACGGTGGAGGGGATGTTCGAGAAGTAGCCGGCGGAGCCAACTGCATGGGTGTCAGCATTGTCATAGAGAACAGCAATCCGCAGAACGTACGTGGTAGCACAATGTCAGGACCTCCTGAGAATGGGCTTACGCGACTGATTCTGAAGCCAAATGGGACGAACGGCTCGTCTACATACTTGTTGCGGTAGTTGGCTTTTGCCTTAGAGCCAGTATAATACAGCAGCGAGTCGCTACAAGTCTCCTCGTCAGTTACAAAGACCTCGCTTGAGAACCGGTCTGCGAAGGTCGTACGGTTCTGGTTGACAATGTCGGCGGTGTCGTAGGCGGGGCATGCTCGGCCGCTGGTGGACAGAGATGATACCAGGCGCTGTCATAGTTACTGGTCTTGACTCCGGGTATGTCATAGATCTCTTTGATGCCCAGGCGAGCCCCAGCAAGTGGTTTATGTGCAGTCTTGGTGAATTATTGCCAAGAGGGTAGTGCGACTGCTAGAGACTGCCCAGCGATACCTGCTGGAATTACGCTGAATGTGCTTTTGCATTAGCATCAGTGGCTCGATAAATGCTCCAGCAAAGTCGCTGAATAAGACCTGCACTATTGAC
Organism: Mycosphaerella arachidis; assembly: GCA_001297265.1. Classification (NCBI taxonomy): domain Eukaryota; kingdom Fungi; phylum Ascomycota; class Dothideomycetes; order Mycosphaerellales; family Mycosphaerellaceae; genus Mycosphaerella; species Mycosphaerella arachidis. The sequence continues at coordinate 76,673 of LIHB01000050.1, forward strand.
CAGAACCTCTGCTGTCCTCGCCACGGCCACTGTCTCTACCATCCATGGCCCAAATCTCCTCTCGCGCTGTCATGTGTGTCATCCGGTCCGGGCAGATGATCACGTAAAGATCCTTGTCTACTGGCTCTGAAGCAGCCTCATTGAACTGCTTAGCTAGCTTGGTACTGAGCTTCTTGCACTGCGGTCTGTTATTTGTGCTTTTTCCCCCTCGCGTCTCTCGCTAGGCTCTCTTGTCGCTTCGCTCTTCGCCTTGACTCTTGCTGGGTGGCGCAACGTCTGGTCCCTCGCTCGTGTCATCCTCTGTATGCCGTGGCAGAGACACACTCAAAGAGCTGTCGATGTGCACAAGCCCGCACAATGCAGCTATTCTATCAAGGAGCGCTCTCGCATCAGGTGTTTGAGCTTGCCCAATAGCTTTAGCCCCCTGCTGATGCGGTCAATGGTGTTGCTGTCGTTGTCCACAGTGTAGCCAACTGGTGAAGCAACTATCCATCCCGTGCAGCAGCTAAACTCCATTGCTGCTGAACGGCACCAGCGTCCTCCAGGCTGCCGCTTGCAGGCATGGGGCGGCCGCGGCGCAGGATCATCGCTGGGCGTGATAGTCTGTCCAGTGGTTTCAGCTCGGCGCTGACAGCTTTCTCCGCCATGATCAGGTGTCCTGACTTGCTGGACATGAACCGGAAATCCTCAGTTCGGGCTGACTGTGCTTGTCCGCTGCGCTGTTCATTTTGAGGACCGAGCCGATCGTAGGTAGGGGAGCGGACGACGGTGACCGAAGCGGGGCCTACGTGGAGTGGCGAGGTCGGGGTGCGATAGTCCGCGCGTGAGACATCAGTATCGATGGTCGGCACAGACCCCCGGTCGAGCGACAGTCCCATGGCCTACTATGGCTGAAGGTCGTCACACAGTGGTTGCATTTACTCGGAGTCAGCGGTATGTTAGCATGATTCTCGCACGAGCAGAATTATCCCTTGTGCCAAGTCCTTGGGTCGAGCAAATGTCACGACGCGCTGGGGCCATCTGCTAGACCTTCTCAAAAGGTGTGCACATGGCTTGATGCTGTGGTGCGTCTAGCGATTTGTGTTCCATTTGACGATGATGCTCCTTCGTCTAATTTGGAAGTCGATTCGACTCACTCAGGATGCCATCAAACCAGTTTAACATCTCGCCTTTACCATGGTGTCCGTGAGAACAGCGTTCCCTCGGATTTGCTCATTCCTCGATGCGTACGTCCTCCTCATCCTCTTCGTCCAGCATCTCCTCAATCTCCACGCCAGACTGCCAGATAAATTCTTCCTCGGACATGCCGAACTTGAGGTGCCCGAGTCTACGCTCTAGTCCATTCACCTGAGTCTCAACTCCGTTCTTGTACGCTGTCTGCTTCTCCAACCTCGAAATTTTGATCTTGGAGCTGTGAGGAGGTTGCCAAGTAGTGATGGCGTCTCCTTGCCATGCATTGTTGCGCTGGCAGAATGCTATGAATGATGCCCAGTTTTCGTCCTGATCCAGGACATGCGGGTTACCAATCACAACCAGTCCCTCTTTGGCACGTGTGAGCGCCACATTGAATCGTCTCGACTCGTGGATGACACCTAGACCTTTGGCAATGTCTTGATCAACGAATCTATCGCGAGTTCGTGTTGTGCAGAGAATGACCAATCTCGACTCGAGTCCTTGAAATGCCTCCAGAGGACCTATGTTCAGATCCCACATCTTGCGATCCCTGGCCTTCAGGCGCAACATTCTTACTTGTGCACTGAAAGGGCTCATGATGCAGATATCGTGCTGTCTCAGCAATCTTTCGTTGAGGAAAGACTCCGCCATAGTCAGAGCGGTATCAGCTTCGCCAATGTTGAACCACCCGCCTCCGTCACGCTCGATCTCATCCAGAGCACGACAATCCTTGAACATGACAGGCATGTCGCGGTTCTTGAATCCCGACCACGGGATCAACGATCGCGTCTCTGCTGCGCATGGCTCAAGGGTATCGTTGTAAAACAGTGAAGACGGCGTAGCCAGTATTGCTGGATGTGAACGGTAGTTGCGGATCAGATCTGTGAAGGGTGGGCGGGTGATTGGAAGCATTTCCTGTGTCAGAGGGCGGACTGCGCCACCCTTTTGTTGTGACCGGGCCAGAGGGTGTTGACTATACAGCGGCCTAGCAAGCAACCTTTCGAAGAGTGACTTCTGAATGGACGGGTCTTTCCACGCTGTACGTGGGCCCAGCTGATTCTGATCACCCACCATGACGACGACAGGCACTTTCCCCAGCTTCTCGCCCGGCGGTGCGATTAACAGAAGTGGTAACAAGGCTTCCGGCTCTGTTGCTTGTGCTGCCTCGTCGATGATGACACCTGTCCAATGAAGCTTAGGGCTGATTGAATGTGCCTCAGGATGGATTCCGGCATGGAGTCTCTGTTCGAGCAGAAAGAGGTCCCGGTTGCGGAGCTGAGCTTTATGTAAGATGGCCGCGTCCCGACAAGAGATGACGACAACTCTCTTCCTCATCAGCTCTGGAAAAGGTGGAAGCGAGAAGATATCATTCTCGATGTAGCAGAACGGCAAGATTGTGTCAGGTGACTCACCGAAAGACCTCGAAGGCGAATTGAGGCGCAGCAGATCTGTCGGCATGAGGTTTTGGCTCAATCGTTGCACCAATGTATCTGCCGCTGGGTCAGAAGGCGCACAGACGATAAGATGCGAGGCAGGCTCCTGGTTGAGAAGCTGAAGGGCCATTTCGACAACAGTCTTCGTCTTGCCGGTTCCTGGTGGACCTGAGACGAGATACGGCACTCGTCCGTACTTCTGATCAAGCACGGCCTCGACAGCTTTGGTCTGCTCATAGTTCAGCGACCAGTCGAAGAGCCTAAGGCTCGAGAACATTGGGTTCAGCTTCTTCTGCAATGCGCCATCACTAGCACCTGGAAAGAGCATGGAACGAAGCCACGTGCTCTGCTCGGATAGAAGTATTTTGCCAGTATCGCACACTGCTGTTTGTAGGGACTCGAGGCGATTTTGCTGGATGGGAAAGCGAATGTTGAATCTAAAGCTGCCTGCAACAAAGTTGTCCACGCGAAGCGAAAGTGTTTCGTGGGCTCGATCAATGCGGAAGACCACTGCGTTATGCTGAACATCGATCGTGTAGCTCGATAGGGCGGGCATGATAGGCTGCCCCTTGTTGTTCAGGACCGGCGCCATCGCAGGTTCACCAAGGCTGTCAAAGCGGAGTTGACGTACGTGGACGATATCCCCAACTTCAAGACGCAAGCTGGACTCGCGCAGGCCCGGGACAGCCAGGAGTAGCGTGTCTGACCACTGGTTGCTTGGGGTCATATAGACGTTGTAGAGATCATACTCCTGACACTCCTGTTGCAACGCCATGCTCTCGCTTGCCAATGCATGGTGGAAGAAGGATGAATAGTTTGCAGGGTCTGGTTCCGAGTCTGGTGGCAAGTCCAGTTCCGTACCCACTGGTGTTGTGATTCGACTCCCAGGGACTGTCGTCAACCAGCTGCCTGCGAAGGATAGTGTGTAAGCGTTGAAATCAATCGTCGGTGCTGGCATGCTCGTAATTATAGGCATGGGTATGTTGTTGATGTGCTGCCATTTGAGCGGCACGAATGGCTTCGCGTAGACATCGTATGCTGATTCTTTGTCAGTCATGGTCTGTTGAGCTCTCACCTGTAAGCCTGATGATGTCGGAGGAGTGGTGGAGGCAGCGTGGCAATATTGGTGGTGTCATGCGTCGTAGACGTATTTAGGAGGCGAGCAATGTATAGCAGAAAGAGCGAGATCGATACAATTCCGAGCGTTGTGCCAGTCATCATCGGAAAGTGTTTGCATTCACTCGACTATCCAACTCGGTATAGAGCGAGGCGCTTTGGAGGTGGGCCCCCGAACAAACAGCTGGAATGCTCATCGCGCTTGTGTCACCGGCCCGCCGCTCGCCAATCTCGCGTCAGGCAATTAACATCGCGCGTAACAAGAGACAAGATGGATTGAAAGTCATCAATACGTATTGAATTGTGTCGCCGGCTTGACAAGGTATGAAGGACACTGCAGTACTTCACGCGCGTCGACAAGGCGAAAGTGGCAGGGGTCTGGAAGCCAATCAAGGGGTGGGACGATATCTTGGTGCAAGCAATATCGAAAGTTTCCATGTTCACATGCAAGGCTAATTTCATGAAGCACCCTTCCGTACTCGTCTCAGCCTCTTCCCGACTAAGCTGCACTGCGGCGTAGATCGATTATAGGCGGTGTGCACTCTACATATCGCTATACAGTATGGACGGTAGGATATGCGGCAGAATATCACCATTGCCTTTGTTATCTACCACTTCGTCTTGTCAACGCTTTTGCCAAGGTTAGCAACAGAAGCGAACAGCTCTCAGTCGACCCATTGTCCGATGCTGCAGGTCGAGTCGTTCCCAAAAGAAGCTGAGCGACACAAGACAGAGCCTGCCTGCATATTAGGCGTGGCATCTCGCCGCTTATCTATTGCTGAGGTCGTCTGCCGTCTGTTGTGATGTGACGCTCTTTCGGCGATTGACACTTTGTTGGTATAGATGGAACACGGCAGAGCTCATGCTCAGAACATCCATAACCTTCAGCCGTACGAAATGCGGGTCTTCTCACAGCTCCCGCAATGCTCTCTCGAATTGTGGTGCCATTGGCGATAACACAGGCGTAGCATATTGCTGCTTCACAAGCCTCTGGTGCTTAGATCAAGCATCCATTCCCCACCGCTTCTTCCTCTCCTGCCTTGCGTCCCGAGCATCCCTCTTCCGCCGTCCCCACTTCGACTTTATCCGCTCCAGCTCCTCATCCTGCTCCTGCTTGATCTCCGGCGCCGAACAGCATAGACTCACGAAGAATTGTGAGCAGTCGAACTTCTCGGCCAAACGCACTCTCGTCCATTGCCTAGGATCTTCCGCCCGCAACCTTCTGATCTCGTCGATTTCCGCCTGAGTTAGGTGGTACTTCTTCTCTTGTATAGGCCGTATAGGATTGAGTGACGCTGCCGATGGGGCTGCGGCAGCTCGCTGTGCCGCTATTGAGGCCAACACTCCTTGTGGTGCTGCTGGGGCATTTGCTGGAGTGGGCGCGGACGTGTGGAGCGCTCTTCGTGGATCTGACTTCGGTAGGAACTTGGTGGGGGTGTGATAGACATTGGGCGCGCTTGATGGAGGGTTGAAGATGATGTGGTCTCGTGCTTCTGTGGTACTCGGCGCAAACGATGGATCGAGCTTCACACGCAGCGCTTTTCGTGTCCGGCGGGCGGTTGCGACACTTCGTCGGCAGCTTTTGCAGACGAAAGCAGCGGCACCGGAGGAGATGATCGATGGCCGTAGGGGTTGGGCGAGTAGAGATGTGGCCATTGTGTTGATCGCGTGATGCCGCTGTTGAGCACCCATCGACGTTGAAAGGAGCAGCACTTTTGGCGGCCGTCTCACCTGCTAAGACCGGAGTGCTGGGCTGGTCCAGCGAGACAGCACCTCCGCGGACACCACCAACACGTCTTCCTTCACATGCTGTTCTGTCGAAGGCATCACCAAAGGACAACTGCATTCTGGGAGCCTTACTTGGGTCAGAGTATAGCTGGACAGCGCAACTGGTCACTTTCACATGCAAGGCTGAGCTGCAGCAAGTCTGATAGCTCGTGCATCGCACACCATAGATTCCGCACACATAAAGTCTCTCGCACTTATTAGTTGACTTCCTGACACATTACCCTCACTGCAGAAGCAGGGCACCTTCGCCATGGAGCCTACGCGTGCTGCTCGCACTATGGTTGACTAAGCGCGCGCGGAGATTCTCCACACGATCGAGTGAGGCACTTGCATTATGGAGCGCAACCAGAGATTCTCTCGCGGACATTCACGAACCATTCGTCGCCAATGAGTCGGCTAATGATTAGTCACGATCAGAAGTAGGCCACGCGCCATGCGCTTCACGCAATTTGTCATACCCATGCACCCCTTGAGCGCCCTAGCATTTCCACGCAACAGCTTTGACAGTGAGGGTCATGACACGCTTGGCGGCAACGAAAGACTCCCGGACTAGGACTGCTATCTGACCAGTGCACTATTGACCCGGCTACGGCTCAGAAGAAAGAAGCTATCGAGGACCTTGCCAAGCATTTCCTTCAATTCCAGGTCGAGGTGCACCGTGCAGACCACCATAACGTCGAGATAAGTACGAGGTCGACACCCCATCACCGCAAGTCTTGGACCACATTGGTAGACAAGCATCTACCAGAGGAGGCAGAAGTAGTCGAGAAGCCGCTGTCCTACAATTTCCCTCGTTACGACCAGGAGATGCCAGTCGAGGTATATAATCGAAATTTTGGTTATTGCACCGCTTCTTCTACGGCGGTCGTCCCTTCGAGAACGGCCAATAGAGGATATCAGCAAACCGCTCGAGGCAGTCGAAGCCTTGTTCGTCGTGCTTACTGATGTGCGAATCGAGACTGAACTACAGCACGGGTCAGAAGGTCTGTACTCGCATGCTACTACGAGGTGCCCTTGACGACAGTAGAGGTAAGCCAAAGATCAAGCTTACGAAGCAGCTCTAGAAAGGTGCAAGATAGGTGTAGCAGGTTCTGCCTTAGGAACAGGACGGCGAAAGTGAGGCCGAGGATTTATAACATAGCAATAGTATCGACGCAGGAGAAGCAGATGATGCCATTAGATCAAATGTAGTCAACGAGTCCTGGGAGGTGAAGGGTCTGATGAAGTGCGAGCCACACCACTTTCACATGCTCGTTGCGTGAGCATAAACCCAGTCTTTAAGGGAAATTGGCTTCGTCAATTCAGTGAAAGTTTTCAGAACTCTTGATCAAGGCTACGAAGTGCCTCGAGCAGCTCTGTAATAGACTCAAGGGCTGCAAATCGCAATGGGGCACTGTCGTTGCTGGTTCGCTAACTAGACTTTGAATCATGACGCGCTATTGACTGATGCATTACACCTCATAAAGCCGAAGCTTGCGACTGAAGGCAAACATCTCCATCTCTCCCCACATGCCTCTCGTTCACCACCAGTACCTCACCGGGTACCTCGATCCCAAATCTCCCCAAGGCTGCATCCCCCTCCCCTGCGCCATTCCTCCAAAGCTCATCAGGTTCCCGCCACGCTGAGCTTGAGCGTACATGTTTGCTTGCTGGGCTCCGGAGAAGGCTCTGACATTGTTGTATGGTACCAGTCCATACGGCGTATATGTGCCATAGTTGTGCAGAGGCCACGAGTGCGTTGTGCTGTAGGCATCGGGTGTAGCCTGCCACTGCCTGGCCATTCGAGCATTGATCAGGCCTCTTGTGTTGCGTGGGTGGAGGTCGGAGGAATGGCTGTAGAAGGACATTTTCGTTATTGTGGTGACAAGATGTTGGGCTTGGTTGATCGGGTGTTCAGGGTTCGCTGCTATGATTGTTGGTAGGGAGGTAGAGTACTCATGTCTCGAGAGTTCTTTTATGCTGCGTTTGTGATGCAGTGAATAGAGGTTACATGACCTGCGATTCCTTGAAGCTCGCAAATTGGTGGTGATGGCCAGTCACTACATCTTTCCACGAAATTTTCACGGCTCAATCGACGGTGTGCACGTTCTGCTCCTGAGCCGGTGGCTAATTCGTCATTGTCCCTGACATAGGCGACACATCTTGAGGCATTCCCCATGAGTATCTGCGGAGCAAAGCCGTTCAATCTTCCATGTGACTTCAAAGATGCCGCTGGCGCTGCTGTTGCCACGTTTGGCAGCCGCTTGATCGTCGCTCGCCATGATTTCACAAGCGTGTGGGCTCGGAAGGCGAATCATGAGCCCAGCTCATATGCCTCGATCGCAGTACCACTCCACACACGATGACGATCGTGATCAGTGAGCTGATACTCACTGTCACTCAGTATGTACTCAACAACGTCCCTCCAACACACCCACGAATCCTCTCGCTTTGGCCCTTTGAGGTTACACACAGGCCAGTCACTGCCGAACATGACCCGATTCGCACTGAAGCAAGCGAATACATGCGCAACCCAATGTTTCAGATGCTGCGCGATATTTGCAGTTCCAACAAGAGCTTCGGGCAGTTCACTGAATGCTCCAGACAGCTTCATATACGCCGTCGAACAGCGCGACATCTTCTCGATAGCTCTACGCCAACGAACATATCCTGCGCCATCTTCCTGAAAGTCCGGTTTGCACAAGTGATTGAGGATGAGGACAACTTTTGATCCTTCCGGGACGCCTTGATGCGCTGCTGACATAGCCTTGGCAAAGGCCTCAAGTTGCCATACGCCGCCTGAGCGTTGATCGACTCCCACGTCGAAGGAGTATCCCCTCTTGCCGAGGGTCTTGAGGTTGTTGATGAAATTGCTACCAGAAACCAGATCAACGAACTTCTTCTCATCGTGAATAGCCTGCAGGAGAAATCGGAACCCCTTGACACGCTGCCACGTCTCTGCTCCAGCAGCTTCTTCCGCCAATCTGAGCCAGTCCTCCAGAACCGCGGGAGGCTGATCCATAGGAGCCCAAGCAACTATCGCCTTCAGGATCTTGCTGTCACGCTCACCGTAAGCACCCTCGACGATGTTGCGCAGAAATCTGATCTCATCCAGAGGGTTCTTGGCCCATTCTGACACAGCTCCAGAGGGTTCAGAGAAGCGAGCATCGGTTTCGACGTAGACGACTCCTTCTATGCGGGACTGGGGAGTGCCTTGTTGCGAAGCTTGATGGTAGTCGGCTAGAACGTGCTCTTTTGCTAACGGCATGTCTGGTGTCATCCATGAGTGGCCCTCTTCGTTCGCCATACTAGCGGGCCAGAGGTGGATGTGGCTGTCGATTATGGATTGGGTGGCCATGGTGCCAAACTTCGCACCTTCTTCGTGCTTGTGTGCCTGGACCTGGTCGCTGCGTCTTGGACGACACCACTGGACGTAGCATTTGCTGGGTATTTTGTCTGCGTGGCAGGTCACGATATCGGTCTTCCGGTCTACAAACGAGGTTAGCAGTATCAAGCAGTCCACTGAAGCTTGGTGAGATGATTGTGCCGAGTCGGCGTTGGATCACGAGAGCTCGCTGCTTGCTATCCCGAAGCAGCTCCCCACTTCGGCACTTCGAGACAGCTCCGACCATGGATGGTGCTTTCGAACGTGGCGCGTACTTGCTGGACAACGCGTGGGCTGCTCGTATTTGGAAGAGAAAGCTTTGAAAGTTCATCGCGTACCAACATTCGTCTACTTCGTCGTCCAAGCATGGCCCAGCTGCTGCCAGGAAAGGTGGCTGCCATCACAGGCGCAGTGACAGGCATTGGAAAAGCAATCGCGATCGATTACATCAAGCACGGAGCGTCTGTGGCCGTAAACTATTACCCAGACGACGGATCTAAACGGCAATTCGAAGACCTGAAGAAGGAAATCGGTGCAGATGATAAGCTCATCGGTGTGGCGGGCGACATAACGAAGCCAGAAACTGGGCAAGAATTGGTGAAGCAAGCAGTGGAGAAGTTCGGAAGACTAGATGTCTTCGTGAGCAATGCTGGCGTGTGCCAGTTCGCAGACTTCTTGACGTACGACTCACCGCGAGTAGTTACAGCGCGAAATTGGCTGACATTGTATTCAGTATGTCGCCAGATCTCGTCAACCATACAATCTCCACAAACTTGAACGGCGCATTCTTCGCAGTACAAGCTGCTGCGCAGCAGATGGCGAAGCAAGAGCCCCAGGGAGGCAGCATAATCGGCATATCCTCCATCTCAGCACTTGTAGGTGGAGCGGGTCAGACACACTACACACCGACAAAAGCAGGTGTGCTTTCTCTGATGCAGAGTACGGCCTGCGCTCTCGGGAAGCATGGTATCAGGTGCAACGCACTGCTCCCGGGGACGATCCGGACGCAGTTGAACGATGAAGATCTTGCAGTTGAGGAGAAGAGGAAGTATATGGAAGCGCGGATACCGCTTGGCCGGTTGGGAAGAACAAAGGACTTGGCCGGTCCAGCAGTCTTCCTGGCGAGTGATTTGAGCGAGTATGTGACGGGCGCGCAGCTGCTGGTCGATGGAGGTCTTTTTGTGAATCTGCAATGATCGGAATTCAGTCGAAGCCACCAAAGTCAGATTGATCGCCTGCATCGGAAAGTGCGGTCTCCTGCCTGTTACGGCTTCCCACAATAGCGCCCTTTTTCTTATTCTCTTCCTTGCGCAGAAAGCCAGGCTTGGTGCTGATTCTAGACTTCCTTGCTGCTCTAGGATCCTTTTGCGCGCGCCGTGTCATTCTCGTCTCCACACCACGCTTCTTGAGGTCTTGCTTTGCCTTCTTGCTCAATGTTGGTAACGCGTCGAGGAGCCAGGATTGCACACCTTCCGCTGTATCCGACTCCGGGGTGCCCTTCAGCTTGTGTGCAGCCGCGACCAGGTTCGCGATTGGCTTCAGGTACGGAATGTCCTCTTTGCTGTAGAGAGTTACAGCCACGCCTCCTTCTCGTCCAGCTCGTCCCGTTCTTCCGACACGATGCACATATGCTGCGCTTGAAGTTGGTATGTCATAGTTGACCACGCCATTGACGCCGCGAAAGTCAACGCCTCGTGAGAGAAGATCCGTAGTGATGAGGATCCAGATGTCGCCCTTCCTAAGCCCTGTCATTACGTTGCTCCTGGCAGTATCCGACAGGTTAGAGTGAAGAACGGCTATACGACTGATACCTCCTGCTTCCGCCGGGATATCATACACAAGCTCGGCATGAAGTGCGATAGCACGCTCGATGGTCTGCGTGAAGACCAGGAATGGCGGCAAAAGTGGGGCCCCAACGTCTTTCGACGTTGCTGCTGGGTGCAACAGCTGACGCAGGCCCATAAGTTTTCCTTGTTCTGATGCGGCATATACAAGTCTGTGTTGGACATTCGAGACTGCCGAGTCTTTGAGACCAACGACCAGTCGCATGAGTGGCGCAGCGACCAGATCTGACTCCTGAGAACCACGTGCGAGACGAGCATCAATTGTTGAGCGAGCCAGCTCTTCGATGTTACTCCCCATTGTTGCAGACCATAGGCTGACATGCATCGACCCTTGCGGAAGGCTGTTCCAAATGTGGAGAGTCTGGTCCCGAAACAGTGGATCCAGGAGCACGTCGGCTTCGTCAAGGACCAGGTGCTGTATATCTGATAGAACTGCCGTGTCCACTTCGCAAGCATCCTTGACGGCGCTGGCCAGAATTCCTGGCGTGGCAACCAAGATATCAGACTTGACCACCGTCTGGCTGCCGCCTTGAGCCTCATCCTGTCCTGCCGATGTATCCACTGTCGCTAGCTTCATGCCCTTGCGAACCTGTGTGACCCGGATGCCTGTGCCTTGCGCTAGCTTCCTGCCTTCGTTGGAGATTTGCGAGGCCAATTCTTTGGTCGGCGCCAAGATGATGGCGGAGACCTTCTTGCGAGCATTTCGAGAGGCCTTGTGTCTAGCTCTGCTAATGTCATGAATCAAAGGTATCATGAATGCTAGTGTCTTACCACTACCTGTCGGTGCTACAGTGAGCAGATCAATCTTGCCTCGGCGCAAAGGAGTCTTGGACAATTCAGTTGAAGGTAGATAGCTGTTCGACTCATCCAGACAAAGCGGGAGTGCTGCCATCTGCACCTCTGTTGGTGTGCTATAACCCTGCTCCTCGATGTTCGCAGCCAGCCGACTCGACAGTCCGTACTCTGATTTGAGCTCCGCAAAGGACTGCAGAGGTCGCGGGAACACGGAGATCTTCTCTGTCCTTCCCAGCTTTGCCTTCTTTTTCTCTATGCCGTCTCGCTTGACCTTTTTCAGCGGAGCGGCCTTGATCCAGGTGACCTTCAGCTTGTGCTTCTGCAGCAGTTCTTTGCGCTCACTCTCGGACATGACTGCTGAAGGGCTCCTCCCAGATTGCGATTCGCTAGTGATATGCTCCGGAAGGTCGTCGTCTTCATCGCTGATGCCATCTTCGCTACCATCGTGGCTACCGTCGTTACTTAGTGTTGGCTTGTCGCTCGTCGTCCGCGCCGTCGTGACACTGTCGCCACCAAAAAATTCTAGCTCGGCCGGTTCATGGAGTTTCCCGTGTGCCCTCTTGCGCTTTTTGGAGCCGCTCGCACTGTTGCCTTGTTCGTCATTGCCCTTCGAATGTGCCTGTCGCTGCGCACGTGCGCCGCTCGAGGGAGTGCTGTGCTGCTGTCGTGAGACGCCGCCCTTGGAAAGCTTCGTCGACCGCGACAACAGCTTGAACGGATCCATCGTGCGACCAGACGTGGCAGAGTCCACGAGAGAAGGAAAATTAGTTAGTAACTTGCTTAAATAAGCGTTGATCGGCGGCTGTCAGCACTTTTCGGCTTGTCCGCGGAAGATGCCGCGATGCTCCTGGTTTTTGTCGACAGCTCTCTGAAGCATTGACACTCGCAGCTCATCACCATCGCCCACACACAGCCATGGCATCTCCGCTCCTCCCCCGCCTGGCCCTCCGACAGTCATCACGACTGCTCATTCAGCGACGCGCAGCCTCCACCACCTCGCAAGCGACACAAGCTGCCTCCAAAGGCGCAACCGCGGCCAAGGAGACTGCCCAGAGCACCGTGTCCAAGGCGCAAGAAGGCCTCTTCAAGGTGACCAGCTCTGCCGGTCCAGCGCTGAGCAAGGCTGCCGCCTCTGCCTCGAATGCCGTGTCGAACGTGGGCGGGCGCACAGGCGCGGCGATCAACTGGGTGAAAGGTGGGCATTGAGCTTGCGCAGGACATTGGATCAGGTTAGCTGACTGTTATCAAGGCCTCATCCCGCACGTCGTGTACTATGGCAAGGTAGCCGGAGAGTTGGGCAGGATCATCTACACTGGCCGTGGCATGCAGCCGCCGTAAGCGCATTTGAGGGGTTTAACGCAAAATCATCCATTGACAAGACATAGGTCTACGCAAACAGTGCAATCATATCTGGCACAGGTCACCAAAGCTGTCCGCAATCCACAAGCGCTAGGGTCGCAAGCCGCCAAGACCGTTGAGAGGTCCGCGGAGACCGTTATCAACAACCCACAGTCCTTCCTTGCGAGAGTAAGAGACCTCGATGCCGCTACCTTGACAACTGTTGGTGTCGTTACTGCTGAGACTATTGGGTTTTTCTCGATCGGCGAGATGCTTGGCCGCCTCAAGATTGTGGGATACAGGGGCAGCCACGGCGAGCACCACTAGAGATGAAGATGAGCAGACCAGGTGCGAAAAGATGCGCCAGCGCTTGTCCTCTTTAGTGGGCAGAAAGTGCGTAATGTACTCCTCAAGCAGGAATACGCTCATACATACGAGAGGGCGTGTGCTTGTGCATAACCTTCAGTGTCTTTACCACTAGATCTCATTATCAGCAGTTACGGGTGCACCCATGGTGAGACGAAAAGCCGTAACCTGCCCTCCCCTTTGACGATGGAGCGGTCGTACGCTGCTGAAGTTGTTCAGACAGTGCAGAGCCTCAGAAAAGCGGCTTCGCACGGACGCGCGGCCGTCTCCGACTTCATCCTCAAATGGCAGGTGCTGACTTTACAACGAAGAATCTAAATCACTCCTCGCATGACTATTTTGTCAACAACTCATCATCACATGAACCGCTGAGCCACCGCATACTCCTTCGTTCATGATCTCGTCATTGTCGTTCGTCGTCAACCTGTGTGTGCTTGCACAAACTAAGTGGCCCAAGATCTTCAGCATCTTCGACGGCAGAACTCGGCTGCTGATTTTGTACGCCGACACGTCCAACACTTCGGTAGATGCCGCAATAGCCACTACATAGACCACCCCTGGCATTGACAGAAACCTGGACTCTTTCGTCTCGGCGACGCGTTTCAGGCCGAGGATTACACGACCAGTGGAAGAGACAAATTGCTTGTCCCGGAACAGAGGACAACTGCCATGATACCGGGCGTCGCACTAGGAAAGCGAGCTTCTCGCGAAGACGGTAAGCTGCTCGGCAGACGAATATTCGGATGAAGTGAGCTGCACGTAGTCAGTGTGAGTACAATCCTCGAGAACGACCACCTTGCTGAACACCCTCTCCAGGCACAGCGTAATTCACCTCGAGGGATTCGTCATCACCAAAACATCCACCAGCAGGTAGCAGGACATGTCTCTCTTCCGAGACTTAATGAATGCAAGTACGCGAATTGTCAGGTCCTACCATGAGACAATATAAGCAGGAGCAGGCCCAAACTGAAGGCATCTCTACGCGGCGTGCTGTTGTCAGCCTGAAAGAATGCCGTCGGGTTGCTGCGTGGATGAGGAAAGCAGAAGAGCGCCAGAGGCGCAAGCGACGTGGCCGAGAGACGAACCAGGTGGCAACCACTTCATGCCACTCTCACCAGAAGCAGACATCTGCTGTAGACATGACCGCAATAGGCAACGCCACTGCTACACCGCAATGCAGCCTAAAGCTTAAAGACAATGCCTTGCAATGCACTGACTCTACTTTGTACCTACGCCTTCGCCCTGAAATAGATCCCATCTCCAGCATACGCGTAGGGAGTGTGATCCGGCGGCAACGAGCGCTTGCGGATCTGAAGCCGACAAGCATAGCGATCTGTACCTGCAGCATATCAATCTCGTAGGCGTTGTGCGACTCGTCACATCAAAGCCTCGCTGCAGCAGATTGGCACAAATGCTGCCACTGTTCATAATCAGCCAGAGCTCATGGTTCACACGAGTCTACACGTGTCACCACTGTTCATAATTACCCAGAGCTCATGTTGACACGAGTCTACACATGTCACCACGGCCAGATCATTTGGCATGCACGCCGAACGTGACTGTCGCAGCAAGGCGAAATCTCTTCGCCGGATGAGAGAGCTTCACAATAGCCGTGGGATCAGAGCCGCGGAACCGCTCCCCAAACGCTGCCAGTGGGTCCCGCACAACACACACTAGTACCTTATAGCCCGACACTAGAGGCGACGCGCGGAAGGAAGCAAGACTGGTGGCTCAACGCTTTCGCAACAATTATTGGCACTACTCCGTTACGCTTCAGCAATACTCCGTTACGCTCCAGCAAGACGAGCTGCACACCATCGACGCAAAGGTTGCGCAACCCTTCTGTAGCGAACTGCAATATCACCCTGGAGGCAGGCATGTAAACGCAGCGGCACGGGGAAGACATTCCACCCGCCATGATCAACTGCACATATCTAAGCCCATGTCACTACTAGCATTGTTCATGCCAAGAGCAGATATTGCGTGTCGATGCAATCGAAGCTGCACAAATTGCATCTTGGTTATGCCAAACTGCAGTCGCAACGGCGGAGACGGCCACGTTGACGTCAACGGTTTGGCGTTCAATGCTCCAGGCTCGAGCAGAAGGTCCGCAAAACCACAAAGTCCGATTGCGTTGTATCGGTTGTATCGCTCGATCAAGACAGATGTAGACGGACGCACCTAGTGTGCATTAGAAGAAGATGTGGCTGCAAGCCTGGGATCACCAGCTCCACAGAGATTACATTCCCATTGCAGACGAGGCATGCACGAGCTCGGCGCGCACGTCGTGGGATTGCAGGGCACGTGGTCATCAGCGCGATTAGGCTACAAAATATTATCGAGCATCGATAAAATAGCATCCATGATGGCTTACGACATGTGTCAACCTCAACGCTATTTGTTGCACGCACTCTGACAGGGAGATACGTACCTAAACGAGGGTGGTGGTGAAGCTTTTTGTGTTCGCTCGCGCGTGCTGACAACTCTACAGCGCTAGGAGAAACTTGGAAGTCGTCATTAGCATGTGTGGATGTTCCCGGCCGCGCTCTACCCCAGTCCACGGCGCAGCTAATCATCGTCGATAACTCTCGAAGGAAGTAGCATGTCTCACCCTCAACGCCTTTTCGCCGGCAGCTGCGCAGGTGGATGTTGAGCATCAGCGGCCGGCGGCGAGTGCGAGCTGCACTGTGTTTGCGCGAAAGGTGCGGGGTGACGTGAGAGTGGCAGTGAAGAGGCAGAAGAGTCGCAATCGCAATCTCGTGGTGGGCGAGTAGCAGAGTATTCTAGCGAAGCCGCCGTAGACTAGCGACAATCTCGCTCAATAATGGCGCTCGTGCACACTCGCGTTTTGCGGCGTCGCTTTAGCCGAGCGAAGACGTCCGTGATTTTTGCCGCCGGCCCTGCGCCAGCCAGCCAGCCAGAACCCGGGTCCCGTAGACGGACGGTCTTCTCCATCGATCCATCTGGACCCAATCTGTCGCGCGCGATGGACCGTAGATGGTTGCCGCCGAGATTGGCCCATCAGCTGCGCAGTCGGGCGTGCCGGCGAGCAAGTGGACCAGATGGAGTCGCCTAATTGAGCACTAGATACGCGGACGTGATGCGCGTCACAACACAGCAGCAGTCACTAATAGCGACGGAGAGCGCGTACGAACGCACGGTAGACGTGTGGTGAGGTCAGCCCGGCCAGGCAAGGACAGCGGCGGGACGACTGGGGCAAAGAACTGGTGGTCTCAGTGTTCGTTCCGATAGTGGCATCCGATAGTGGCCTTCGGCGAGCAAGGGCTCTACTACTGCTGCTGCTGCTGCACTGGCAACGCGGGAAACCCTCGCTCCCTTGCCGTGTGTAGTGGGACAGTAGTAGTCCGATGGAGTAGCAGCACAAGTTGCACAATACAGTGCCCGAGCTAAGGATGTGCAAGCGGAAGCACAGGTAAAGCATGCGAATGTGTGCAGCACCCCACCCAAGAAAGACGACCGGGAAGAGAGGGGCGTCCAGCGTCCCCAGCGTCTGTGCCAAAGCTTGCTGCTACACGCAGGAAACCAGACCCTAAACCAGCAGCAGGCCAGCTCCAATTCGACGCTCGCGGGCAGCTTCACGCGCCTCCATTTCTTCTCGGTGATCTCATGAGGTATGGAGCTCTGCACACATTTCTGTGCTAATAAAATATAGCCCAGCATCAACCGGACCCTAAGCGCTCGCATGACTACCGAGGAAACCATGGCTAAGACTTATATTCCTCCTACCTCTACCTCCGTCTTCTGATCGCTTCCCTTTATACTTTCACATCGCCAGATGTCTGTCGGTGACTCTGGTCGTCTCGCCACCATTCACTCTCGTTTAAGGGTAGCAGCATGGTTTCCTGGCTTTGCATCGCCGTCTTTGCATGGTATGGTATATCATCTTCAACAACTCCTCGACTGCCCTTCCGTCCTCTTCGGGGAACGGGTAACGAAAACTTTATATCCACGATGCACGTGAGACTCATACATCGAACAGGTTGTTTCGTTACGTCCGCTTGATCGTCAACTGCATTTCACATTGGACCTTCCGACCGATTCCTATACCAGAGAATCCAACATACACTTCCCAGGATGTCACCATCATTCTGCCGACCATTGCCACTGGTGGTGATGAACTGGAAACGACCCTACGGACATGCCTCTCAGCCGAGCCGTACGAGCTGATCCTTGTGACGATCGATCACAACGTCGAACACCTCACTAAGACGGCGAACGGGATAAATGCCAAAAAGATTCGCGTCTTGAGCATACGGGAAGCGAACAAACGCAGACAGATGTGCCGAGCGATACCGGAGGTCTCAACACGGATCACTATCTTCGTTGACGATGATGTCATGTGGCCTCCCAACGTGTTGCAGTGGATGCTGGCACCCTTTGAGGATCCAAAGATGGGTGGCGTGGGGACTTCGCAGAGGTTGAGACGTTCGCAGAACATGAGCGTCTGGAGCTTTTTGGGAGCGGCATATCTCGAGCGGCGAAATTTCGACTGCTCCGCTTGCCTCCACATCGATGGCGGCTTGCCATGCCTCTCCGGCCGGACCGTCGCTTATCGAAGCGACATTCTCCAGGACGATGCGTTCACTCACGGCTTTACGCACGAAGAATGGCGCACGTGCCAACTCAACGCGGACGATGACAACTTCATTACGAGATGGATGTACAGCCACGATTGGAAGATTACTATGCAATACCACAAGGAGGCGGAAGTGCAGACGACGCTTGAGGATGGCCCCAAGTATCTCAGCCAGTGTCTCCGCTGGGTTCGCAGCAATTGGCGTAGCAACCTCACGAGCATGTTTGTGGAACGCCACTACTGGAGGCATGTGCACTGCGCCATATCGGGCTTGTAGCCTCATCCTGACATTATACTGACATTCGCCGCAGCACTCAACCATGGAGCACGTACTCTGTTCTCCAAACGACTATTACGGCCTGGGCATTGCCCTACGATCTCTTAATATTCTTGTCCTGCTACCAAGCATCATATAACTGGCCCGAAAATCTGCGAACTGCACTGTTCGTGTTCCTGTTCTCATGGACATTTTTGTTCAGCAAGACTGTCAAACTGTGGGGTCACTTTTCCCGATACCCTGCAGACGTGGTCTTCATACCCGTTTACATATGCTTTGGCTACTTCCATGGCCTCATCAAGTTATGGGGACTGTTCACACTAAGTGAGGTGAGCTAACGGCATAAGCTTAAAAATGACGAATTTTATTCACTGACCGCCTTTTCAGACAACATGGGGAAGTAGAGATGGCGCCGATACCGACAACCGCGTGCGTATGATTCGGCTGCCACAATACGGCTCGACCATACCCGATGGTCGGAAGTCCGAGACTTTCGACTTTGCCAACAACGAAGTGTCCAACGAAGAGACACTTCCCGCTTACGACACCCATCGCAAGCATACCAACATACCCATCATGACCATGATCTCACCTTATCACGATTGACGAAACTTATGTTTGCGCACGATACCCAGACATCGTCTTCATTTCTTGCATCAGCACTGCGCATAGAGGTAGATGGGTGCGCGAGACACCATCTGCCACCAGGAGAGGCATCACCTGCCCGTTGGGAGACGCTGTGCTGGCCCCGAAAAAAAGTTAATTTCTGGTGCCACTTCATCAGCAGATGATTTTGTTTGGCGAGGCGTAACGGCTTAAACATTTGGGCCACACGGCCGGCACAGTGGTTTGAAAGTTGGCTGTCCCAAGAATGTAACGGAGATTTTGCAAGCCACGTTTGGCTTTGGCAAGCTTTCACGCAATTGCTACGTTGCAGCGTTTGTACAGAGATCTCATGGCATAGCGACATCTCGATCAGGCAGGCCCATGGATTATGGTTGGCCTCGATGCGAACATTGGCTCCATTTTATGTGGCTCCATTGCAGTCGCGTACCTGCAGCGAGAAGCAGGTATCCCTGTACCGAGGCCTGTTGGACCTCTGCTGTGCGCTCACACTCTCGTCGATAGTACAATTGCATCGAGATACACAGCGTGACTTCCCAGAAGCTCCATCGCTACACATTGCCTTCGCTTACAAGGAAGGCGATAGCTCTCCTCGCCGCTCCTCCATTTCAGCTCCTGCTCTCCGGTTCTGCAATGCGCTAACGTGCTTACCGTAAGCGAATCTGAACACTTCACACGTTTTTTGCGCCTGTTTCTGGTTCAGGCAAGTATGCCATGCATAACGCCTGCCAGCCACCTGATTATGCACAGGGCCTGCCGCTCGTGCAGGCGAGAGAGAGGGGTGGACCGACGATCATGAGGCCGACAGACATCACCCATTCCTTCAACTTCGGGCAGGGTGTCGCAACAACCACGCCAAAGCTCGTGTCATGCGGCTCAATCGATCCTGTCGACGTAAGACGCGCTGACGGAAGTCATTCTCGAGACAGAATACACGTACGTAGTTGATACTACTGTACAGCGTTCGCTCCGGGTTCCCACTTGCAGGGATCAAGGTTCGCGCGAAAAAGAATGCGCCGGTCGCGTCCTCGTCATCCTGGTCCAACGCGTCTTGTCTCGGCCCGCACTGATTGCGTGTCTACAAACGTGCTGTACAGTAGTCAGTGGTGGATCACAAGATATCGCTGCTCAGATGGCGCGGTCGACAACCACTTCCAGGTGGATACCTCGATTTGGCTTAGTGGGCTGCGGCAGCAGAGCCATGGTCTGATTTTCGTCTAACGGCAGCCGACCCGGATACCCTTTGCCGTGTGCGTGGCACGATGTTATGCAGCAGCCGAGTTGTCATGATGTCTAGCATTTCGGATGAAGCTCGTGCGGCCACTGCCACTGCTTTTTTGGCGGACCCACTCATGAAGACGCCGCTGTCGTCCACAGTAGAAGCGCACGGCTAAACACGTTTCGCGAACATGATCTGCCCGTTTTCCGACGAGAAAGAACCACCAGCAGGCTCGGGCAAAACTCTGAGGGCACGAGCAAGTGAGATCCATCATCAGACCCCACATGCTCGTCTTGGAGAAGAGCTCCGGATAGGCTTTTGATCGTGGTAGAACACCGGCCGCGCTCGATGGTGGCTCGGCGAAAAGTCTTGGGAGTTTGTGGTTGTCAAAGATCCTGCGCAAACCTTCCGACGGTGCTGCTGATGGAGAGCATTCGCTGGATTTTGAACTTGTCCTGCCTGTTCGGGACCAGTGGAACTATCGTTAAGGTCACTCTCACGCCAAGCTCGGGTCATGCGCTGCTTTTTCACTCTACAGGCGAGGATCTGGTGGAAAGTCTGGTCAGAACACTTTCACATGCAGCCGTTTCCGAACACGAGCTCGCGACCCGGTAACGACTAAGATACTGCCAAAGATCTCGGAAACCGGCGGACTCATCTCCTGCGCCTCTAGACTGACGCATTCAGCGCGACAGTATAGGGTATTGTGCTAATGTTCGATTTGAACTTGCGGCGCAGCAATGTTTCATTCTTTCAGCAGGTGACAGATCACGACCTGCATACAGGCTCGAGCTCTAGCGCGTAGTAAGACGATTCCGATTTGCTAGCGCGACTCTCACTGATCTTCCGACTCGAACTTCTGCTCCAACTCCTTGAGACCCTGGAACGTCTTCTCCCACTTGGCCCATTCCTTCTCACCATCCTGGAAACCTCCAGCGAGAGGCAGGCGGTTGCCCTTGGGATCGCCTATGCCCCAGACCCTGCCAATAGCCTCCTTCATGCCAACTGGACCCCAGGCAGCAATGAGCTTCTCTCCTTCACATATCCTGAACTGAAGCTCTCGCATCTGGTCGATATCCTGCTTGGTTGTGCCCTTTGCTGAGCTTTCGTTGAACAGACGGAAAAGTCTCACGACCACTCTTGGGAAGCAGCCAGAGAGACCGTCAATAGCGGCGACACCACCGATTGTCAAAACTGGAAGCAAGTTCTGGCCAAGACCTGTGAATGTGTAGAAGTGCTCGTGGTCGATGTTTGGAGACGACGCAATCAATGTCTGGTCATCAATGATACCGTGCGAGAGCTTTGTGCCAACAATGTTCGGGTGAGCTGCCAGCTTCTCGAATGTGGATGGTGCAATGTAGAGGCCGTTTGTCACGCCAGGATAGTGGTAGCTGCTACCTGTTAGCTGTGCACGATACGCCGATATCGCGGTGCTTACATCAGGATAGGGATTGGTGACCGATCTGCAACAACCTCAAACCACTTCTGGAGACCCGCTTGGCCTGTCGCTGGAGCAAAGTATGCCGGACCAAGCACCATGGCATACTCAGCGCCTGCTGCTTGGCTGTCCTTGATGATCTCAATGGTATCATCGATGTTTTGTGTTGCTGTGCCGGCAATGATCGGCCTGTCCTTGAAGCCAGCATCATCTAATGTCTTCCTTTGACTTTTGATCAACTCATGTCGCTCAGCGTTGCGGACCCAGATCGCTTCGCCTGTGCTTCCCAGAATGACCAAACCCTTGATGCCACCTCTTGCAAGGAAGAGCGAGTGCTCGCTTTGTGTCTCGAGGTCGAGTGGAGGTGATACCGGGTCGTAGTTCGAGCTGCCTTCCTTCGCAAAGAAAGTTGGAACTGGGCAGTAGATGCCCTTTGGTGGAGGCGATGCCTGCGCTCCTCTGCTGCCGTTGGCGACCATCGTGTATATGAGTGCGGGCTTGTGGAAAGATCTGGACCTTCTCTATTGACTCTGAAGGTTTGACGGATGATGATGTCTCAGAGATGAAGAAGTTCAAAGACGTTAAGAACTACTTCCTACTTTCACGCCTCAAAAACAGTCACGCAGAGGCCGACAGTCGGGCATTGTGATCCCCACAGCAGGCCCATCGATGAGCTGTTCTTCCACAATCTTCCCCACCCGTTCGAAGCGTGGAAACCCCCGGGACATCTCCCAGCGAGCTCGCCGACACTCCACAAGCCGGAAGGTACACCGACGGGGCCGAAAGATCGCAAACTCGTTGAAAAATACATCCTCCCACTCGCTCTATCATCACAAGCTCAATCAACACATCCATCTCACCATGCGACGTTGCGAACCCCGCGGGTCGGCGAAGAGCTCAGCAATACGGACGCATTCACCCCGGGCTCGCACCTTTGCCTTGCAGAGCTCTGCATTCTGCAAATATATCGAGGCGAGCGGTAGGCCACCGTTGATGCGAAACTGCCGCATGACGGATCAGCACATGCTCGACCTCGAGCATTTTCCGGATGATGTGGGATGACAGTGGATGACTGGGGAAGGCGAGCGACCACGACCTGAACGCGGGAGGATGCATGTCTTTGCATCAGGGTGGTCTGCGATGTGGATTTTACATATGCAGGCAATCTTTGTCTTGACTTCCGGTTTGGGCATGTGCTTGATGTAATGGCAGGTGGGATTGATAAGTTAAAGGCTTGCTGCACTTGTTGGTGCTGCAGTCGTGATGCTGCCTTTCGTGAGTCGCAGGACGACTGTCTGTTCTGGTATGGGTGGAGGTACGTACATCCCAGCTCGGAAGGTACCACGCGTGGGCAGATCTTGGCAGGCATGTGATGGACGCAGTCGCTTGAGAAGTCACTACTAAAGACGGGGTACATGCGTGGGAACCCGAAAAGAAGCACAAGTGTGCCTACTGGCTAGGTGCAAAGAATCGACACAGCTGCTCTTCTAACCACTCTCGCTCACCCTTGTGGAAACCGCCATTGCCGAACCTCTCTGCGTACTCCTGGAGCATGAAGCCGTTGCGCGGCAGGATATCTATCAGCACATTCGACACAAACCTTCGCACCCGCGGATAGGCCTCGAAAGAGTCGAAGAAATGGCGATAGATGTGCGATTTCGCTGTGTAGGCAGAGTCGAAATGACTTCCCGACGCCTCGCGCAGGTATCGAGCATAGTCGTTGCGATATCTCACGAAGTCATCTGGCTTCAGATCGTCAGAGACATTGGTGCTCTTCGGGAAATCGTAATCCCAAGCCCAGTCCAGTGCCAGCCAATGCGGCACGCAACTCCAGCCTATTTGTCTCGGGATGGCTTCAAGGCAGTCCCAGTCAATGGACCCTGTGACGACGCCATCCTCGTTGGTGAGGATGTTCTGAGGGTTGAAGTCCGACTGCATTAGAACAAACTCTTGTTCACCTGGCGGTGACTTTGTACTTTTCTCAAAAGCATCAATCATCATTTCCCAGAGAACGTAGACGCCCCTCTTGCTGGCTTGCTTCATGTGCTGAGGGTATCCATCCGCTTGGAAGCGCTTCTCTTTGCCCGAAGCGAGCATTTCCGCGACGGAGGACTGGACCGGAAGACTATTGAATCTGCGATGGGTCATGAAGATATTGGACCCATCCAGTCGCCATCCGTTGCCTATCTGCGGAGTGGTGGCAGCTTCATCTGACCAATCAAAGCATAGAGTGCCGAACTCGTCGAAACGAACGTCCTTTAGACCACAGACCATCTGTGCAAGGCTTCGGAGGAAGTTTTGACGCTTGTTCTCGATGACGCACCTCGGGTTGCAGCTGCCCTTCCAGATCTTATCGGCAGTCTCGCCTTTGACGAAGCTCATGAGAGTGTACGGCGCTCCGATATCATTGTCTAGGGTCATGTCATAGGAGTAAAGTACCGGAGTTGGTAAGTTTGTGTTGCTCTCGAGGAACTTGAGGCCGAGTGCAGCTGCTCGCAGGTCATCCTGATCGATCTCCGTCCATCGCTTTGACCAGCCACAGGCCGGCACGCGAACGCAGACTCTCATACCCTCTGACTCGAGAATGTAGGCACTGTTGAACGCACCGTGTAGTCTTTCGACATACTGGAAGGTATGCTGCTCAAAGCCATTCTTGATGTCTTCTTGAAGAGTCTCCATCAGCGCCGTTAACTTGTAATTGGGGATGGTGCTGGTCGGTCCCCAGTAAGACCAGTCGTGCTTCTTGGGCTTCAGCGCGAGCACGTTGGATCGGACGCCACGACCCCAGTCATCTTCCTCGGTATGCACAGGTGTAGCAGCAACCTCTTCGCCCTCACATTCGTCGCCAGCAACGCTGTCAGGACCTCGTGTGCTTGCCCAGGCCGAGAAGATTGGCTCCGCGAATTGCGTGTCGAGAGATTCCAGCGCGCTCTGGTGCACGCTCGCCCGTCGCCTCTTCTCTGTCTTGGAAAAGCCCTTCAGGAACTCCACGAAAGAGGTCAAGATTTGACGGCCGCCGCCATGAGGTTTGCTAGCGCCCTGACTTACACTCTCACCTTTGGTGGTATCGGCAGTCTTATGCTTCTTTTCGTCTTTTGCCATGTCGAATTCCGTGTCGTGGACAGTCAAGATAAGGCGAGAAGAGTCGACACTGTAGGCTGGCTTGGCACGTGTTGAAGTGTCCATTGTGGCTGATAGTTCTTGCTTATAAGTTCGAGGGGCGAGAATATTTGAGCTCCGGGAAAAGGCGCGCGGTGTTCACGCCAGCGTTCAGGCCTGAAAGTTAGAGTCTGTTGCGAAAAGTGAAGAGAATGAGTAGTGCTAGGAATTTGAAATGACGAGTGAAGCCAGAAGGTCGTGCGCATACTCCGTTTGCAACAAGCAGATCTAATGGTAATGAATGCTTCGCAGCAAGCAGCAATCACTTGTACGGCCTATTTCCAGTA
Organism: Mycosphaerella arachidis; assembly: GCA_001297265.1. Taxonomy (NCBI): domain Eukaryota; kingdom Fungi; phylum Ascomycota; class Dothideomycetes; order Mycosphaerellales; family Mycosphaerellaceae; genus Mycosphaerella; species Mycosphaerella arachidis. Next base: position 101,491 of record LIHB01000050.1, read on the forward strand.
CTTTTGGTGTTCGTACAGTATTCAATGCGGGTGATAATGTGTTTGCTGGAAGGGTATGCATGGCGGTGCCGCTTGCAAAGATGCTACTCGATGCTGTAGAGGCATATTTACCGCCCAGCGTACACCCAGAACGGCCACTGCCCGCTACATCGCAGGCGTTTCAGCAATTAGATCAATAACGACTGCAAACAGCATTTCACCCACCTACGACCACTACTGTAACTACTGCAAGCTCAGTGCCAACCACTGAATTTGATGCCTGCTCACGAAGTTGTGCTATCCAACGATCACAGCGATGTCCACGCCGCTAGATTACCCATCAATAGCTCGTGGAAAGACGTTCGCATGGCTGATCTGATCCGAAGGGCGCGAGTCCGTGGTAAGATCCTCGTATGCGATCGCCGACAAGGCCTGGTAAGGAGTTCTAGCCTCACGATCAGCAAAGCTGCGATTGTGGTTGATCTTTTTGCACATCACCTGCGTTTTCCAAAGTCGGGTTAATTCCAGTACATCGTGTGTCCCCAAAGTGCGCTTTCGTCGGGCCAACACAAGATTTCTGACTGAACACGCAGACAATGCATCTGTATTGCTCATTCGCTGCGAGCTGAGATCCTGCCTCTTGCTCATATCGTTCACGGGGCCGTGCAAGGCGAGGCTTTTCGGCGTTCAATCGGGGTACATTCACCCTGCCCTATCCTCATTACTCTTCCTTGGAACTTCAGTATGGATCTCCTCTTGCCTATTGGCATCGCATAACGGTACCATCTACATGTGCAAGGAAACCATGCCGAAGCTTACGCATCACTTGGAAGGTCCTGCCGCAGATCATGGAACAGAAGACCGCAGCCCATCTCATCACAATTTCACCAACTCACCACTGACAGCTACAAGGCCCAAACACGATATGGAGCTGGAAGTGCCCTGTTGATGAGGTCGCGAAACGCAGCTAATCGCACAACTCTGGCCAAGGCCGAAGCCGGCAGACGGCAGACGGCACTGGGCGGCGGCACCCAGAGCGGAAAGAAAACACGAGCAAATGAGAAGAGCACATCGTGAGGCCTCGATACGCACACCTACTGCCCACGTTCAAAGATTTTGGCGGATATCTGGTAGGGCGCGTGGGGGAAAGTAGGTCTACCTGTGTGTCGTACCCCGGCATTTCTTTTTCTTTTTTCCTTTCCTACCTTGCATTCCTGTCAGACACATTGTCGGCTCTTCTGGACTACAGAATTGTATGCCTTGAGGGCGCATGAGCGCAGAACGCAAAGGCAGCACGCCAGGACCACACACACCCGACAGTGAGGAATCGTTGAAGAGCACTCCGGCTTCCGCGACTACACCAGCCGTGGATCCAGGATGCATTCCTATCCAAACACCGGCATCTACGTCCCTGGACTCGTCCTCGGATGAGCGGGTGCAGAATGGCGAGGAGAGCCAATACAATGAAAAGAGTGGCGTGAACCACCGGCCATCTTTCTCCAGCAAGGATGAAGCTCAAGAAAATCAGATAGCCTTGACCGCCACGAGATCTACTCAAGCGCCAGATGGTCACGAGTATCCCGAAGGCGGCTTGCGAGCTTGGCTTGTGGTCGTGGGCTCCTTCTGCGGTCTTTTGGCCGTGCTGGGCATCATGAATACCATTGGAATTTATCAAGCGTACCTCGCGGAACATCAACTCGCCAACTACAGCGAGAGCACGATCGGCTGGGTCATCAGTGTATACGTCTTCCTCTCTTTTGGCGCCGGATTGCTGGTCGGTCCAGTGTTCGACAAGTATGGACCAAAGTTCCTGGTCCTGGTGGGTAGTATCCTGGTAATGCTTTGTGCTATGCTGTTGGGCGTATGCAGTGAGTACTGGCACTTCCTGATCGTCTTCGGAATCCTGGGCGGAACAGGTACTGCGCTCGTCTTCACGCCAGCCATCGCCTCGATCGGACACTTCTTTTATGTGAAGCGTGGTAATGCAACTGGTCTCGCTGCGACAGGAGGAGCGTTTGGAGGTGTCATCTTCCCCCTAATGCTGCAGGACTTGTTTCCAAAAGTCGGCTGGGGATGGGCAACGCGCATTCAAGGATTTGTATTCCTTGGACTATTGCTGGCGTGCAATCTACTCATCAGGTCCCGCCTGCCACCCAAGGACAATGCTTCCATTCTGCCGGACTTCCGCATCTTTCGCAAGGTGGACTTTGCACTGGTCACCATCGGAACATACTTCATGGAGTGGGGTCTGTTCGCACCAATCTCGTACGTGACGGCCTACTCGCTCAGCTCCGGCGCGATGAGCTCGACCTTCGCCTACCAAATCATCGCCATTTTCAACGCAGGCTCCGCCTTGGGACGATGGATTCCTGGTCTGCTAGCAGACAAGATCGGCCGCTTCAATGCCATGCTGGCTGCCCTACTCCTTTGTATGGTCTCCTCGCTGGCACTGTGGCTACCCGCAACAGTTATATCTGCTGTTCACGACCATGGCCAGAACAATGTCATCTTCGGCTTGACGATTACGTTTTGTGTTCTGTTCGGATTTGGGTCTGGGTCGAATATCAGCTTGACGCCGGTCTGCGTTGGTATGCTGTGTAAGACGGAGGAGTACGGGCGATACTATTCAACGTGCTACTGCATTGTGGCCGTCGGAACTTTGACTGGTATCCCAATTGCTGGGGCGCTGATTGAGGCATGTGATGGTGCGTATTGGGGTGTGGCCCTGTTCACAGGCCTATGCTACATGATCGCTCTGGCGGCTTTCATGGCCGTGAGAGTGATGAAGGTTGGGTGGAAGTGGAATTCAAAGTTCTAGACAGAACAGGACGAGGCTTGACGTAGCATAGAATATTGTGGAAAGATGGTGATGAAGGTTAGAGATAATGGTTCATCATTGTGCGATTGCTTTTGCTGTTAAGACGTTCGTTATAGTTCTGCTTCCTGAAAACACAATCTACCATGCTCTTCCTTGTCGTACATTAGCGACCTCATTTGCCAGACTACCTCTCTCCAACCACTGCTGCGCTACTCTGAGGCATCAAGTCGCCCATATTGCATCGTTGATGTCTCAAGCCTCGCTCTATTCATGTCGGAACATAGGAGGGACCTTGACAAGATCGCTCAAGCTGAACCCTTCGAACTGCGGCCGACTGACGATGGTACTAGCTACTTGAGCTGCATCTTCCAATGCGGCGTTGGTGTCCTGTTTGTTGTGATTGATCACGATGCATGTAACGAAGGATCCACAGGGTTGTTTCCAGTACAGTCTTTGGGCATGCTACTCCTGATCGAAGAGCGCATATCCATACACAATACCAATGTACACAACGGCATACTCTGCTTCCTGCACTTCCACCCTGATCCCCAATCGTTATCTCACCAGCATGCCAACGACCGGCTCCAATTCGTCAACCCTCGTCGCTCTACCACTCATATCGAAACGCGCGAGCGATCTTGTTGATATCGCCAACACGGAATCCCCCAAAATTTCCCTCGCCAACAATGTCCCTCGCGACCTGCTCTACATCAGCAAAAGCAGTAGCAAGGTCCTCACGGTCCACATAGGTTGACTTTCCAACTGGGACATCGGTAAACGCGACCGAAGCGTTCAAAATGGGCTTGGTGGGTAAGCGAAGACTCCCTAGACGGTTACGGTCCCTTACACGTCGATCGCGGTAGATCCATTGAGCCTTATCCGCATTAATGACAGAAGTGATGTCCCTGTCAGAGTCGTAGACGTTGAAGGTGATGTCCTTGAGGATGGCTGCGTCGCCGTCGGACTTGAGGAAGCGCTGCACAACCCGCTTGTAGCCGAGTGTACCTGACTGAGAGATGGTGAATTGGTCGAAGTTCTCGTCTCGGGGAACTCCATTACGATCTTTGGCGCGAGTGACGATGTTGGCGCCGACGGGGATCTGGAAGCTGTTCTCGGCGAAGAGGAATGCGAGAGATTCTTGTCGGATCTGACGGCTGACGTGACTAGAAGTGGGAACTTGAGAATCGAGATGCTGCGGGTGGTGTTTGTGCTGTCAGAGAGGGCAAGGGCGTAGATATTATTGCGAAGCTCGGACGGCAGGTCGAGGAAGTGGAAGTAGGTTCCTGTTGAAAAGTCAGCCCGTCCCAGTACTGTGGAGTCCGAGCTGGCTGGATGAGGGTATCTATTTTCCCTCACACTGACCTCGAGCTGGAGTAGTAGCCGTCGGAGATCAATTAGAGTTTCCAGCAACTGTGGAAGAAGCGCCACTTCTCATGCTTCCAAGAGTCGTGCTGCCGATGACATGTCGCGCGCTGCGGCGGACACTGACATAGTCCACCATGTTGATTGACATGTCGTATTTGTGGGAGAAAGTCTTCGGGTGTTGAAAGAATATAAAGTTTGCAAAGCTCGACAGTGCACCCTGCACGCCGCGCTGCCGAAACATTCACTCGCACCTGCACATGCGTAGGCACGTGCGCTCTTGCTGTCTACCAGAATATACCATACTTGACTCATAACTATCATGTAATCTGACCACGTAAGACAGCTATATGAGCTTCACCGGTATGGAAGTCAGCTAGAGTTTGAACCCTTGCCGGCTGGTGTTTTTGTGTGTCCAGGGTCGAGTGGCGTGGCGTGAAGGGATACATGATTCGAATCTGTGAGATGTCGTTAAGTGCAGGGCGCTCAAGTCTTCGAGTACTTGTATGAAGGAGCTATTGATCTGTGAAGCGCAGAGATATCCCAGTCGAGAAACGCCAAGACAGCTCCTCGAGCTTGCCACAAACACCACACGCCTTCGCTTCCAACATTCGAGATCGATGCCCAGCCGTCCACCCATGCTCCAAAGGACCATGGTATAACGCCATTTCCCTTTGCAAACAAGATCTTTCAGTAAGCGAAAGCCCGTATTATGTCTCCACCCGGTCATTACAATCATGCTCTTCCATCTACACTCCACCAGTTCACGAAATCTCCATACCTTCATCATCAGCATCAAGATCCGCATCTGCATCGTCGGCATCACCATCAACGGTAGTGCCGCTAGCGCTACCCAGCCGATTGCGCTTCCTGCCATTACCCCAAAGCACTCCCATCCCGCTGCCAAGTCTCGCTCCACCAAGTCCACCAACAGCTTCGAGTTCGTCTCCACCAACCACTCTGCCCTCTGCATCAACACCTTCGCAAAGCTCGAGCATCGCAGACCGCTTAAGTCTTCGAAATCCGTCCGTCCTCACGATCCGGCCCCAATGTGTCATGCAGAAGCTCGCCGCACGCCGCTTGAGCCAGTCTTCCTGTGCTGTGCTTGCCCGGTCAAAGATGAGTGCTGCGTGCTGAACGTCGAGGTCTCGAACCAGGCGATTGACACAAAGATGTCGTAGTCGAGGCATGTCGTAGATGTTGCTCATGACCAGCATATTCGCAACGTCTTCAAGAGTAGGTCCAGATAGCTCGTGGCTTTCGGCGGGAGGGCTTGATATCGAGTCGGTATAGAGGTAGTAGAGGAATGCCTTTACAGCAGGATAAGGTTCGGGTATGTGCATGCGGCGGGTGTGAAACTCGGACATTTGCGCGTTGTAGAGTCGCGAGAAGTGCGGCCAGCGAGCGCTCAGGATGAGGCGATGCACATGTATTGGCGTGGAGGCGTTGCTGCCATCTCCAGCAGCGCTTCCGCCGGGTGTTAATGGATCATCATCGGAGAAAGATTCCAGGTCGTACACATCGTCCTTCAACGCGGTGATTGTGAAATCGGTGCCAGAGCCGCTTTCGGGAGGCGTATTGAAAGTACGCGCAAGGTCCGCACCAATAGCTGACAGATGTGACTGTGGATTTGAGTCGGAGGTGGGTATCCTGCCCTCGTTGCGTGCTTCCTGGCTCATCTTGTTGCCAAGCAGACCAAACTTGCGCAGGTCGATCGGGAGGACATCAGACAAGTACTCTTCTGCTTCACCATTGCCTCCAGCTCTGAGCTCACGAGGACAGCCGAGGAGCCACGCGTGCGTACCATCAGCATCAAGACAGCAGTAATGCCACCGGTATGTTGGACTGAAGAGATCCTTGCCATCGGCCAGCTTTTGCCATCGGAGTGAATCCAAGTCGAGAGCAGAAAGAGATGTCTCAAGAGGCATATTGGTCGCTGGGGTGACAAAGTCTAGCATGCAGCCCGAGCTGAAGACGTGGAAATGTGTGCCGACGTTCTGCATGGGCAAATTTGGAGAGGATATAAACTTGACGCTGCTGATAGCCCCCGGTGCAACAGGTGGTGACCGCTGGATTTGCGTCGCTGTGTTTGACTGAACGCTTCCGGTATTCGCTGCATATCCAGTCCCCATGGTAGTCGAGGGTGCAGTGACGAAGGAGTAGCTAGGATAGCGCTCACCGAGAGTTCTGACGTCTTCGGAGCCCATCAGGCCGTATGTCGGTCCGCCCTCAAAAGCAGGTGTCCCTCGGAAGTCAAGCCACCAGATTTCGCTCGTCCGCTCCATCTCTTCGCCCATACCACCGCTGATCCATATCTTTCCGCCCCAGACCCAACTCGAATGGTCGAAGCGTGGCACGAAACGCCATGTCCGGCTCCAGGTCCAGGTCTTGAGATCGAGATAGCAGATGTCGTCCAGCACATTGTTGTCTCCACCGCTCATGCCGCCGCAAATGAACAGCTTGTCGTCGTGTATCACCGCCGAATGCCTCGCTCTGCCTCGCGGGATAGGTCCGTTGATCTCCGGCTGTGTCCAGTGCGCAGTCTTGATATCGAAGATGACCAGGTCGGACAGATGCTTACGATGCTCGTTCTCACCTCCAAAGACTAGCAGCTTGTCGCCCTGCCATAAGCACGAAGTGTGTCCCATGCGCACGCCCGGAATGTCGCCGTAGTTGTCTACCAGGCTCCATTGCCGTGCAGAGAGATTGAGCTTGAGGACGTGATTGTAGACTTCATCAGTATACTGGTCGAAGCCACCAAAGGCGTATATGAGGTCGTTCCCGACGTATGTGACTGAGGCATTCACGAGACATGCGGGTCGCTGGCCGACTGTAGTGATGATCTTGGGAAGATAAGGCTCACCAGTACGCCGTCTGCTGTTCTTGGTGGGCGATCGTGACATTACATAGGTGTTGGTGGATGTGTTGGACACGCGCGCATTCGAGGCGGAAGCCATCGCTGCGGCCCTGGTGGAAGAGGAGGACGAGGCCCCGCCAGGTTGCGACAGCGGGAGTATGGAAGGAAGGTAGGGGGCGGGATGGAGAGGGTGGTTGGGGTTGTGGTTCCGGCCGCCGTCGTCGTCGTCGTCGTCGTCGTCCATGCACCCGTGCTGCGGCTATGGCGTGGATTCTTTCCTCATCCTTTTTCTGCGCTGCGCATGCAATTGCGTGAATGTCGGCAGGATGTGTACCTGGATTCCGTGGATAGGTGCGGCTTCCGCTCCGTCATCGCGAACTCTACCCCCACTAGAAGTGCTCATCAAGTCTTGATTGGGTCTCCCCGGGACAACAGTGGGCTTTGATTAGAATGTGCGCCAGATCGGGGAAGGATTGCTAAACTCTAGCCTTTCCCTCTTTCGGGCGTTGCCATGTCGACGCCGTCAACAGCGATGCTCAAAAGTCATCGCTGCAACGCCGAACGAACTTCTTCTTCCTCACCCACAATCACATACACACACACACACAAAGCGCTCATCCAGCTCCAGCCTTGCGGCTCTACCAAGCATACCCATCAACGGCATACTGCAAATATCTGCGAACCATACTAACCGGATCCCTTCACTGGGCCATCTACAGGAACTTCGACAGCGCCGACGCATCACCACGCATTTTCAGCGGATATGGCAACTGCATCAGTATTGACCCCTATCAAATCCCGCCGTGATGGCATCTTCTCCTCCCGCCTCGCCGGTGGCCGCATGCCTCTCTCGCCCTCGCCGTCGACACCCAAGACACAGGCGATCGAGCCCACTGAGAGCATCCACCACGGCAACGTGAACCTCATGTCGCGCTTCTCCCGGTCCGTGTCCAAGACCAACGTCCGCGACTCGCCCAAGTCCAACATCGCGAGCCGCCACCCACAGTCACCACGCCGCCTCGAAACCTTCGACAGCGACTTCACCCTGACTGGCACTGGTCCACGCCCAAGCACTGCCACCTCAGCCAAGAACACGCCATCCCGTTCCAAGAGCGGCCGCTCGACCTCAGTGCACAGGACACCAAAGCGATCTCAAGGCAAGATCAACTACACTGCCGCCGACCGCTTCATCCCGAACCGCGACGCCAGCGAGGCAATCTCTTCCCAGGGCGCAGCGGTCAAGCTCGACGGCGAGCGCACCCCTGGACGTCGACCAAAGTCAAGCGCATCAGATGGGTCTGCTACACTCGCCGCCAGTGTTGGCAGCGCTTTTGACCTTGGCCGACACTCTACTTCTGACGCTAGTGCGTCGCTCTCCCTCGACGGCCTCAACCTCAATGACCGCGAGGACGATGACGATGAAGAGCCAAAGACCAAGCCAAGCCCAAACACCGTCGCCTACCAGCACTCTGTTGCGGAGGCATGTGGTGTCAGCATGAAGCAGCGCATCCTCGCTTTCAAGCCTGCCGCTCCAGAGTCTTCTCGTCCAATCGACCTTCGATCCCAATACAACCGCCCACTCAAGCCAACTGCTGCCTCTGCATCTCAGTTCCGCCGCCGCGTGCTCACCGCACCAGAGCGTGTTCTTGATGCACCAGGCCTCGTCGACGACTACTACCTCAACCTCCTCGACTGGTCCTCTGGCAACCAGGTTGCCATTGGCCTTGAGCGTGACGTCTACGTGTGGTCTGCAGAGTCTGGCTCTGTTTCAAGCCTTCTGGAGTGCCCAGAGGACACATACATCGCCTCAGTCAAGTGGAGCGGTGATGGCGCCTACGTTGCTGCTGGTCTCGGCACGGGTGAGGTCCAGATCTGGGATGTTGAGGAGGGCACCAAGCTCCGCTCCATGTACGGTCACGACACTCGTGTCAGCGTCATGGGCTGGAACAAGCACCTTCTCTCCACCGGTGCCCGCTCCGGTCTCGTCTACAACCACGATGTTCGTATTGCCCAGCACAAGGTCGCTGAGCTCGTTTCCCACACCTCCGAGGTCTGCGGTCTCGAGTGGCGTGCTGATGGTGCTCAGCTGGCAACTGGTGGCAACGACAACCTCGTCACCATCTGGGATGCCCGTTCTTTCAACGCACCCAAGTTCCAGAAAACCAACCACAAGGCCGCCATTAAGGCTCTTGCCTGGTGCCCATGGCAGTCGAACCTCCTCGCCACCGGCGGCGGTTCTCACGACCGCATGATCCACTTCTGGAACACCACATCCGGCGCTCGCACCAACAGCATCGACACTGGCAGCCAAGTCACCTCTCTCCGCTGGAGCACTGCCTACAAGGAGCTCGTGTCTTCCTCCGGCTTCCCAGACAACAGCTTGTCCATCTGGTCTTACCCAACTCTGGTCAAGAACATTGAGATCCCAGCCCACGAATCCCGTGTCCTCCACTCGGCTCTTTCACCAGATGGCCAGATGCTCGCCACTGCCGCTGCTGATGAGTCACTCAAGTTCTGGAAGGTGTTCGAGAAGAAGCCAGGCCAGGCCAGCTTGATCGGTGGTGGTAGCACTACTGCCAAGGCTGGTCTCACCAAGGCCACTACCATTCGGTAAAATGATGCAATGAGTGTGTTGTTGTCTTGGAATGATGGCGCAAATGAGCGTTCTGCTTGAGCCTTTCGTACTGGATGATCACAAGCTGCCAGAGCTTTGGGACTTTCTTAGTTGATGACGAGGGAAAGTCCTTTTGGACAGTACACATTAGTAGAGTCATGAAACAATCCTTCTTACACACACCATCACTCTGCTGATTTACACACATTGCCTGTCGTATCGTGAAAGTCGTTGTTGGTGTGTCAAATTGTGCTCGTGCTTGGCCCTCGTCTCACCGCTTCCGACCCCTCCGCCGGATTTAACCACCACATCTCTATCCTCGTCTCACCTACAAAACACCTTGTGCAGACACAATGTCCCACCATGCCACCTCCACCTCGCAAATGGGCCCTCATCACAGGCGACAGCCCCGGCACCCTCGGTGAAGCCCTCGCCACACTCCTCCTCAAACGGGGCATCAACATCATCGCCACAAGCATCGACACCAAGGACATCACGTACCTCCACCCCGATCCCGGTAGCGACCATGGTTTCCTCATCACACTGCAAATGGACATCACTTCCAGAAAGTCTATTGCGAAAGCGGTCGAGCAGGTCGAAAGACTTTCGGATGGAGCGCTGGATTTTCTGATTAATCATGAGGCTTGTTCGTATTTTGTGCCGATGCTGGATGCGGATATCGGGCAGGCGAAGGCGGAGTTTGAGGTGAATGTGTGGGGGGTTGTGAGAGTTGTGCAGGGGTTCTTTCCGTTGTTGAGGGAGGCGGGTGGGGTGGTTGTTAATCTTGGTGGTGGTGGGAATGGGGGTCGGAGAGCGGCGTATCGAGGGGTTCTCCAGAGTGCGAGAACGGCTGTTGGGAGTTTGTCGCAGGCTATGGAAGTGGAGATGAAGCCTTTTGGGGTTGGGGTTGTTTGTTTGGATGTGCCTGCGATCAGAGTCGAGGACTTTGATTTGGGAGGAGGCGGTGGGATTGGGGAGGAAAGTGTGTATTGGCCCGTGAAGTATGAAGTTGAGGCAGCTATGGAGAGGCTGATGGTAGGTGAGAACGGGGAGGATAGGTTTGATGTGGCGGAGAGGATGGTTGGGGAGCTGTTGGAGGAGCAGACTTTGAATCGTCCTCCGGCGCTCGAAAGATGGCAGGTTATGCTAATTGCGCTGCTGGCCTGGACTCTGCCGAGATGGGTACTGGAAGGGTTGCATGCTCGAGCCGCGGGTCTGGACAAACTGGGACAATCGCTATCGAGGTCGGCTACTGATGAAAGCAAGAAGGCAAGCTGAGACAGAGTAAGTCACCTTTGATCACCGCACTTTCAGACATCGCCAACCTCGCTTCACCTAGCGCGACGACACATCGCTATCCGCCCTCTCCACATCCTTCGTCTGCACAATAGCCGGCTGCACATTCTTCGACGTCTTACCCCTTCTCCAAAGGAAGAAAGCTAGCACCGCAAAGATCGCAACCCCAGCAACGATCCCAATCACAATACCCGCAATAGCTCCCTCACCAAGACATCCATCACCACGACTTAACTCAGGATGCGGCTCACTCCCAACAGCCGCCAGAGTCATCGCATTGACATCCTCGTCAACTTCTAGCCCATCAATCTCCTTCGTTGCATTAAAGCAAGGAATCCTCTCGCCAAACACCTTGACCTCCACAACACCACATCCGCGCACGCAAACTCCACCACGCCCGTTTCCTCATTCGTGTAATTCACCCTCTACGTCGCGTTGCTCCCCGCCACAACCTCCATCGGCGGATCTGCAGTCTTAATGCACGTGTCTCCCACCTCCCAGTCGCCACATTGCTTAGGCTCAAGCCACTGGGTGAAGTCCTCGAGAGCTGCAGGGTTGTTGGTGTAGGCTACCCCAATGCTGGCAGAGCGAGTATCGTCTTGGGGGACGAGGGCGAGGCGGCCGTTGGTGAGCGGAAAGGAAGTGCGGTACCCAGCGCCCGCGGCGGGGCCGCAGGGTGGTGTGTGGTCGGCGGCATCGCTCCATGGGCAGATATATGGTCAGAGGAAGAAGGCGGAGCCGATGGAGTGAGAATGGGTGGTGTCGGTGCTGTGGGCTGAGGAGAGGGCGATGAGGCAGGATGTGGTGAGGATGAGCTTCATGGTGGACGTTGTTTCTTCGAATTATGAGAGGAGGTGAAGGTCTCTCTCTTGCGGATGTGTTGACCTTAGGAATTAGGCTCTATTTGGAGTGCAGTGCCGCCGAATACTGATGATGCAGGTGTCTTCGAAGGTTGTTCTTGCGTACGGCGAAGGGAGCGCCTGCCTCAGCATTTGCTCTGCAGCCATATATCAAGCAAGTACACAGGAGCTCCGACTTCTGCTAGATGCAGGGCTCTTCTTGAAGGTGGTACGATGCCACTTCACTGTTGTCTGCCAAACATTGCTCTCGCCATGGTATAAGAACGAGGGCTACCAGTTACTAGCGTTGTGGAGATGACCTGATGAGACAAGAGCTTGCTGTGCGAGGGCAACTCCTCGCCTTTCTTACTTGGCATGCTGCAGTTCCATCCCCACGATAGTCTGATAGACGTTCTTCCAATCTGTCTCATATGTGAGCGAGGTTTGTGTACAAGTGGTATTATACTGGCATTCGCAATGCAACTTCCCAAGTAACCGGCCCAAAACACCTTGCTTGCGATTCGACATGGTTATCTTTTCCAATCCAGCCAACGCCGCCATGCGAAGAATCTCAATCCAAGAACAATAAGAAGCTGTGCGAAAGTCTCAGTCGTAGATCTCGAGCGGAGCCACTGTGTCGATGCTGTAAAGCCAATTGCTGCCTCGCTCTTCCTTTTCGAGCCTGCGCGAGATGTCAGTGGACTGCTGTCGTTCACGCGTGGGGATGTCACGTACCAGTCGTATGGCCACAGCACCAAATGGCCCTGAATGAGGTTGAGGAGCTCTTCCGCATCTTCTTTCGGAAGCACATCATCGGGAAGTGGTCGGCCACTGCTCTTGGTCGTGACGCGGCGTCGGCCTTTCCGGGATGCTGTATGGGACAGGCCGGTGCTCGGGTTTGATTGTGTCGCTGTGGTCTCTGATGCTTGATTGACGTCCTCAGAGTATTGTATGGTGCGAGCTTTGCTTAGAAGGTCATCTTCTTTCTGTGCTGCCTTTTCAGCATCCTCCTGCTGGGTACCTGCTTTCTCATTATCCCGGGACAGTGACCTCAACGACTCCTCGTTGGGTTCCATTGGTGGTGTCTCCAACTTTGCCGCTTCTTTCTCGCTCATTGGAGTGCGATCAGACGATGGCACAGCACTTGGATCGCTAGACGCTCCTGATCCTGATGTCCCAGGAGATCCTCTACAGTGCGAGGGTTTCTCGCGAATCTCTTCCGTGTGTGTCGCGTCCGACTTCTCGCCCTTCGGGCCAGGCCGCAACTTGTGCGCGAGACCGGAGAACATTTTCTTCGACTTTAAGCTGCCGTCCGGGAATGAGCTTTCAGTCCGACTAGATGGAGCGGTACCTCCAGCGCCTGGAGGCCCAGATCGGCTGGGCGCGCCTTGATCTTTGCGCGGCTCGCTCTTGCCGAGACCTTGCGACTGCATGAAAGCTTCGTTCCGCAAATTCCACTCATTGTACTCGTGCCAGCCCTTAACTTCGGAGTCTGGCATGCAGTGAAAGACTTTGCGGTATATATTAGTGTTGTTCTCCGCCACCAGGTGCCAGATGTCCCGATAGAAGCCAAGAGCGATAGGATCGGTCATGCAATCTTCATGCACATCTGGCCGACGAAGATTACGTGTGAGCGAATCGAGTGCTTTCTTAGAGCTCTGAGACATGCCACGCTTGACCGGCGGACCTCCGATGTCCGTGTCATCAAGCGCTGGAAGCTCAGGCAAAGTGGAGCGTGTAGGTAGCCCAAGATGATGCGTTTCCATGCGTTCCGTGGGCCAGGGTGGACGGGCAGGGGGTGTCACATTCCGCTCTCTACTATCGCTACGCTGACGCGACAGCTCTTCCCGCTGGCGCTCCTCGATACGCCTCATATCTGGTGTATCTCTCTTCAAGAAGACCTCCCGGCCGTGTTCATCGACGTAGGTGTCCCTAAACCCATTATCGCCTGCTTCACCAAGCTTCTGCATGTTGTCAAAGCCATAGCCTTCTACATCGAGGTCATGCTCATAAGTTTTCTTATTGCGCGCATAATGATCGGCATGTTGTGCCTCGGGTGACAACGTAGTCGTCGCTTCAAGTTCCGATCCCTGACCAGCAAATCTTTGTGTTGTTGCTTCGAGGTTGTCGAGGTTGTCGAGGTTGTCGAGGTTGATGGCTGGGGCAAGAGGAGTCTGAGGCGGCGTGTCGAAGTACTCCTTTGATGGTGTAAAGTGGTCGTCACGATAGATGCGCTGCATCTCTGCATCTTGTTCTTCCCGCTCTGCTGCAGCTTGCTCGCGACGATAGATCAGATCGACATCGATGCCCAAGTGCTCCCGCATTAGCCGCTTTCGCAAGGTGTGTGGAAACTCGCCAACTTCGTAGGGTTTACCACCCATGAAGCTCGGCAACATGCATGTATCGGTGACAACGGAAGCCACCTCGGAGTCTCGAGAGCCCAGCATGGACCTCTCGTTGATGTTCGCTGACCCGATGATGACATGTCTGTCGTCTACGACCATACATTTCGCATGAATGTAAAGCTGCTCGGTGGTAAGACACTTTTGAGGCCCAATCTTACCCCACTTTCGCAGGGAGTAGAAACGAACGTAGTCATGAGGGTTGACTCCTGCGTTCGTCAAGCGTTGAAAGATCGATGATTCACCCCGGCAAATGCTTCGGTACTGGCACTGCATAATCAATCTCACACTCGTGCCGTCCTGGGCGTCGACACTATTCTGAAATCCAGGCATGAGCGGTATGACTAGGCATATCTGCCACTGCTCGCCATTCTCATGCGCTCGAATTGCTCGCTCCACGATGGCATCGCCAATAGTATTGTGGATGATAACGTTGTTGACCTGACAGCTCGTTATGAAGAACTGGTTCTCCACGTAGACGAAGTGCTCAGAGGTCCGGATCAGGTTGACGTAGGCAGTCAAGATGCTGTGCTCTACTCTCTTCGGAGTACCAATCGACCAATCACTAGCAGAGCGCAAGATCTGTACCTGGCAAGAGCCAGTCATGCCCAGTCTGTCGAGCTCTTTTTGATCGTACTCAGGTGGTGGCATCAGTACGGGCGTGGGACGGGAAGCAACACGCTGTCGCAGGATGTAGTTCCATCTCTGAACGAAGTGCCGACCAACATCTCGGGCTGGCTGTCCAACCATCTGCATGGCAATATCGTGCCATGGCATCCTCGGGACTTTGGTTCGATCGTACATCTCCTCATACGGCCTGTCAAGCTGATAAAAGTCCTGTACTCTGGGGTTGGAATAGTCCTTTCCTGGCCAGACTTGGCAGTGATCGGAGTCCTTGGGCACGTTGTGATCAAGTTCGAATCCAGTGAGCTTGTCGTCCGTTAGAGAGTGGCAAGGGTCGTCCCAGCGACCAAAGCAAAGGTCTACACCACCAACAAAGGCCATCATGTTATCCACAACAACCAACTTCTCGTGGTGAGCCCAGAAAAATTGGTTCTGTCTGAACTGATTGGGCGAGCGCTGCACACAAATGTTGGGGTGAAGGTCCAGCAAACTTCCCTTCGTGTACTCGGAGTCGATAGGAATGGCAGACTCAACGTTGCGATACACGATGACAAAGATCTTGACACCTTCCTGTGCTTTGCGACGAAGGAGGCGATCCAAACGCCATTTCTGGCTGATGGCTGCAGGTCTGCGCAGGTAGAGCTCAGGACTTAGCCACCAGTCGTGGATGTAGACAAAGTCTTTCGCGTTGTCGATCGCTCTCGACACTTGCCACATATGGTCTCTGCCATCGACCAGCCAACGTGCCCAGACATTGTTGCGGACCGGTGCAAAGCTGTTGAAACGTTGCTTTTTAGACCACAGAGTCGCTGCCATCATGGATTCCAAGGACTCCCGCCACTGATTGTATAGCTTCTCGTCACGCGCGTACAGCTTGAGCTTTCGTTCCGAATTGTAGATCTGTATCACATGAGCCTTCTTAGTCGGCTTCGCGTTCTCCTTGGCTATTTTGGCCATGTCAGAGGTTGTCTTCTGGTCGAGTATTCGTTGTTTTGGCTTCTCGATGGCAAAATCACTGTCGACCAGAAAGACATCGTACGGGACCAAAGACTCCGGGCCGTCTACGCAAACAACATAGCTATGTCGCACCAGGAACCAACGCCGTTTGTGTCGCTCTTTGAAGTCGCTCACTGCACTACTACGTCCAAGTTGCTGTATCTTTCGCCGCATATCCAGATGCCTTCTAGAAGCGATTTGTAGCAGGCCCTGCTTGCCCTGATAACCGCCCTCTGCAGAAAGACGAATGGCCATGGCAGACATCTCGAGGAACTTGCATAGTCGCGTGCTGTCTGGACGGAAGATCAGCCAGCGGATCATCTGCTGCAAATATGTTTCCAGCTTTTGGCGGGACCTTTCAGCGTACAATTCCTTCTGTCGCGCAGTCAAGCTATCTGGATCAACAGAAGTGTTGCCGATTTCACTAGTGCTTTGCCTTGTAGGCGCAAAGAAAGATGAGTTGGCCCTTCTATGGCCAAGAGGTTTATTCGCATTAGTGTTGGCGTCTGTCTCGGTGTCGAAGGCTCTAGGCGTTGCCGGTGTTTGTACTTCTGCTTCATCTTGGTCCTCATCAAACTTGTCCAACAATCCACGCATGCCTCGTGCAATGGGAATTACACTTCTGGGGAAACGCGGCATCTTGGTCTTCGTCTTGTCACTATGGATGAAGTGCCGAGTCTTGTCCGCTGCGCTCTGCGCCTTATACTTGTAGTGAAGGTTGAAGAAGTCTTTGACTGATCGGTAGATTGTCCATTGCATTCGTGCTGCCCCGTTCCCGTACTCGAGGTCAATCTTATAGATGTAGTCTCTGTCGCCTTCTTTGTCGTCCCTGCTCTTGACTTCTGGAATGGTAATTTTCAGCTGCTCCAGCAGTACCGGGACTTTGCGATGCTCATTTTGGTCTCTTTGAAACATGCTTGCGAATATTAGTGCCGCAGGTGCTCCAGCAATCAGCTCAGCCATCAGCTGCGCCGACTTTTGATGATCCACTTTCATGCGCTCGTTCGTTTTTCGTTGACCAAGCATCTTCAGGCCAGCCTTCACTTGCCGCCATTTCTGTGCACTAGAGCTCTGTTGTCTAACAGCGCCTTGTCGAAAAGGCGAACTGTTGCTATCCGTTCCACCAAGGCCCGTAACACGGCGGAAAGCTCCAGGCCGCTTGCTCTCAGCGACCTCGTGTCCCTCAGTCTTTTGAGCATAGCTTAGCCCGCGGGCATGCTCGAGACCTCTCCACCAGGCAGTGCGTATCTTGTCCCTGCCTTCATCCTCTGACACGCCAGCTCTGCCGTCGTCCTCCGCATCCGAAAAGGTTGCCCTCCGTAATGTAGGTGGTCGAATACTGGACGCTCCTGCCACAGAGTGCTCACGCATGAACGAGGCGAACCGGGACTGTCTGGGTGTCGTGGGCTGAGAGTCTCCGCCTGCAGCATTTGGTCTCTTGCTCTTTCGTCGCCTCTTCGGTCGTAATTCACCCACTTGCTCGATTTCAGAAGAATCCTGGTCGGCATCGGTGCCAGATTCCACTGCTTCGGTTGGTATGGGGTACATAGGCTCGCTTCGTTCGGATTGTGGAGATAGTGCAGCGTTTGGCGTAGAGACGCCTGTGCCATTACTTCCACTTCGTCCATGGCCGCCGAACCCTCCCGGTGGATGTGCCAAGGACTTGAGCTTCATGAAAAAGGAGCCTGACCCTTGTCTGTCTCTAAAATCGAGGTGTTCGTCCTGCTGCTCGTCTCCGTCCGCAGTCGTATTCTTCGCCAGTGGTGTTGGCCTTCCTTCCTCTTTCGTGCCTCGATCGAATTGCACACTTCGTCGCTCTGTTGGCGTTGCGCTGCCTAGGACGGGAACTCTCCTCCTTCTTCCTAAACTGCCTGGAGACGCATCATTATCACTCCCCCTTTGCATACCAGTCGGCACGGATCCGGATGTCGTCGGAGAAGGACCCGCAGAGCCAGGGCTAGCATTGGAGGGGAATGCTCCTGGTGACGGCGGCGCGAACTGGATCGCCGGTGGTAGGTCGAGCTTGGAGCCAGTGTTGACGCGTAGACGTCCTGTCGGCACGGGCGGTAACTCCTTGTCGTTGATTATGGTGGTGTCCTGCTTGGTCCGCAGTGGTGATGGGGGAATATGTCCATTGGTCTTCAGGTCTCCGTTCTGCTGCTGCGAGGACACAATGGTATGCGGTGATGCATCTCTTGCATGGTCCACAGGAGAGACGTCGTCATCCGTCGACATGACCACTGCTGCTGCCATGTTGCCTTACCCCCTACGTCCGCCAGCGCCTTCTCCCTTTCACTCCCCGCAATCGCGTCTTAGGCTCTTTGGTCGCTCCTCCTCGATTCTTGGCGGTGTCGACGATGTTCGTGTACTCAAGCCCCATGGCGCCCAGACTGTGGCATGCTGTCAATCCTGTTTCTGTAAGTAATGCGCATATGCATGTCGTCCCGTCGGCAACGCCTCCTCGGACGTGTACTGTCCTTCGATCGACTTTACTGGCACTACGAACAGCACGGGTCTGGAGTGCATATGCGCCAGCGATTAGCGGCCCCACATCAAATCTAGTTGATCGCTTCAAGGTTCAGCGCGTGCCACCTACAAGATGTTCCTTTAATATCGACCTCGCGTCGCACAATTCCACCGCACTGGAAGACATGACAGAGACAAATGTACGTCAGAACTTGTCGACACTTACATCAGACGTCTTCACATGTCAGCACTCGTGTCATATCTTGTAGGTACATCACAGATCCGAGAGCTCCTCTCCAGCCAAGCACGACTAGCATACCTGGCACGCGTCCGTGCGGTTGGCAGCTACGACAGCGAATCATAAATGGCCCACCCCTTCTTCAGCCACCGAAAACAGTCCGAGGAAAGGCCTCGAGGCTCTGACGATACCGCAAACGGCATGCTGCTACACGTCAGACGTTGCTAATGAGGCATATGGTAGAAGAAAAGAGTCAGATATGCTCCTGGACAGGAAGCCCGTCACATCATTATCATTACCTCATTGCTACACAGCGACCGTGACATCCAGATACGTCGGCGCCATCACTCTATGTATACACTTTGGTACAGTGCACCACCCCTCCAGAATCATGGTCTGGACCCTCTGCCTCCTGTAGTCTTACATATCTGATAGCATCTCTATGAGGCTGCTCCTTGTTCCTCTTCGTGGACGCTGCTTGTTTCTATCATCATGCATTCCGTTTAACTGCCGTGGCTCCAAGTTTTGGCTGTTATCTCGACCCTCGTGCTATCGGGTCACGAATGCATTGAGCATAGGTTGTGAAGGCTTCTGTGGGAGCGCCGTATCGCCTAGGTTGGCGAACCGCGGGTGGGGACGGTCATGGTCGCGTTGCTGGTATACAGGCGACGGCGGCAAGGGTGAGCTGATTCGGATGGGTTGACCATCAATGTCTCTCGGAAGGTCCGACTCCCTAGACGGCGAAGGCGGATCATGCGGACCTCTCGGCGGTGCTAAAAATGTTTTCGGACCAGCTTCGATGGTCGTCTCGATGGTGTTGCTAGGTCCTGTCCACCAGCACATCTCGTCGGCCTCGATCGGCATCACACTTCTCCTTATCGAGACAGCTTTCCTGATTGAGCCTCCGAAGCTAGAGCCCGGAGTCGGCGACCCGGGGCTTGTCGATAAGGAGCTCTTAGGGAAGCTGGACCGGCGAGGAGAGCTGGTAAGAGTTCCTTCTCGTGATGCAAGGACGAACTGCTTCAGTACAGCGATTGATCCGCAACAGATGCCGACATAGACCTCAATGAAGGACCATGTGTTGATAGGCGCAGCATCTCTGAGCGGTTGCGGGGAATATGTGTAGATCTTGATAGAGTAGATTCTCACACAGCTGGCAAGTGTGGAAAAGCCACCGCAGCAGAATGCTGCTATGATGCCGGCCTTCCGAAGTCGTGAACCCGGTACTTTGAGCAGGACTGGAATCGGTAATGCGAGCATGATCACGTCTGTGATTATGGTGAACAGATTAGTCGAGTAGAAGAATGCAGTGATGTTGATGCAATGTCCTGGTGTTTCCGGATTCCAGTATCTCTTCATTGGGATGCACTGCGTCGAGAACACGACGATCGTCGTCACGAATTGCACAGCCAGTAGCGCAATCATGGCTATGCTACAGTGGTAGAAGTAATTCCGTAGCTCTTTTGCTGTGAGCGAAAGTCAGTCGCCTCTCCTGATCGAAAGGTGGACCAGAGCTTACCAAGCCGTAGGTACATAAACATTATAGATATTTTCACACAGAAGATCGACCAGTAGTAGAAAATCTCTTCAACGTATATTGCTCGTAGCGCTCGTCGTGCCCAGAACGGTGGAACGTCATCCAGTTCGAGCCCGACTCCCCAGCGGATCGATACATACGAAGCGATTGTGTAGGCAATGGCGAAGGCATAACCAAGAAACATTGCGAAGTCATCGTTGCCGATCGTCCGCCGTCGAAGTACTAGCATCATGATTCGAGCTGCTATCGCGAAAGTGCCAACAAGTGTGAAGATTATGCCTGGTAGTGAGATCGTGGTCAGTGTTTAGGTAACTCAGTGTTGGTTCACGGCACTCACCGATAATTATTAGAGCCAGACGATCCTGTGTCATTGAGAAAGTGTCGAACTTATGTGGTTCGATCACTTGCTTCTGGAGCCATGTGCTCAGATCTCCGTTCGGTAGAGACATCGTTCGTAGATTTTGGTAAGCACCGAAGATGTGGATCCGCGGTATAGGTAGGTGTCAAGGCATAGGTATTATGTTGGAGCGTGTGGATGGAGCACAGCCAAAAGCTCAGAGCAGAATTAAACAAGAGAACGGCAGTAAGGGCGCCTATTGCCCCGGGCCATGTTTTCGAAGGGCCCACACTATCTTATACAACCAGGCAAGACATGACGAGCACACCGAGTCTCGATGGCATGGCAAATGTTTCGACCCGAGGGGTAGCACTCGGTCGAAGAACGTTCAAACTCTGCCAATTCCACCGCCACGGGTCCGTTGGCATTATAGCTGACCATTAACAATGAACGTCTGTAAGGATGTAGCACTTACAAGCTGCAAGAAGTTGGTGTAATGCAGGCACGACGTTCGTGATTATGCGTGATGAAACAACCAAACCTCGAGGGTATCCAGATCGGTCACCAGAGGTGCTCGGAAAGGAGCCAAGGCATTGAGTAGCCTGGCAGGACCCTGTGACTTTGGGCTCGATGACAGTGACTACCGAAGCCGACGAGTGCTTGCGTAGGGCTGCCGTCGCCAGACCCTAGCCGGTGGCGGCTGTTCGAGTCAGGTCGCAGCGAAAACGGCGAGGAAGGCAATGTCAATGTTGAAACTTAGAGGCTTCGTGCAGAGCAGTCCATGCTCGAAGAGATGGCGAAGGCCGCTTTAAGCCATGTGACGCTCGATCTGTATAGACCGGCGCCGTTGATATGATTGATGTCATAATAGAAAGGAGCGATACTGCGCGTTCGAGACGAGAAGATCGTGGTTGGTTTCACTTGGCGCGACCAAGATCAAGGAACTGGGAGCACTTCGCATGAACTGCAAAGACGGAGGATTTGCAGTGGTGCAGTGAATAATCTCTGCGCGATTTGAGGCGGTCATGGCCAGGCGAAAGCGGTCAGAGGCGGATGTGATTCAATACAGACAGGACCGAGGCATTGAGCACTGACCCTGCGAATGACGACGTATTTGCACCTGCATGAGGCCGGATGTTGACGGTCAGGCTGCCATGCATATGTGGAGGACGATCCGGCGTTCTGCGACAGAAGCATGTCGTGGAAATAGAACAATGCTTCCCGAGCCACGCTCCTGATCAACAGCTTGAGTCGTGCTGCCGATTCCCGTTACAGTAGACCGCGACTCTTGCTATTGCGCTGCCACCTGCCGCTATCCCGATCGTTATTGTAGAGCACAGACCAAGGAAGATGTGCTATAGATCGTGAAGTGTATGCTCCATCTATGACCGTTGACCATCTCCCTCAAATGCTGCCACCTCGCCTTCACAGGCACTCCTAGATGCCCAAAAAACGGCCTACGTGTCGTCCTGGGCAGCGTAAGGGATCTTCGGTCGTAATGTTGGGGTGTAATGGCTGTCGCATCTGATTGTAGGCCTGTGGGTCGAAGAGGACACATGCGGTGGTCAGCATTGCTCCTCGTCGCGGCTGCGCACGTGATATCGGTCCTCGCTGCTACGAGGCTAGAGATCTATGGATCTGACGCTTCGCCTTCACACCTTCGACACCACGGAGGGGCAGTACGATACGGTATCTATCAAACCGACTAATTCCCTTCCGGTTTCGCATACGTACTTCGACTTCGCAGCTTTGGCCCACACATAAAGATAACCCATGGTATAGGCATCAACGTCAGACTGACAAAGCCTAGCAGACTCGTGGCCCAACCAATCCCAAGGCCTTCGTACATCTGGACGATGAACAAGGGAAAGATGGCACCAAAAGTGTACCTTCCTAGGTTGTTCGCTCCCATTGCCGATGCACCAACAAGAGGACCATAGAAGTCCACCACATAGAGCACAGAGCTCATGTAGATCAGCAGATTGCCAAAACCAAACACAGCCTCAGCGAGGACTGGCGCCATCCAGTGAACCTTCTCTTGCGTCGTCCAGCCGAACCCGAACAGTGATCCAGGTAGACATAATGATCCGATCATAGATAGATATAGCTTGGCTTCCGGTGGCACTTTTCCATGCTGGGCAACCTTCTTCCGGTACATCAGTCTCGAAAAGACGATGATGAAGGTACCACCCACAAGACTTCCCACACCGAGACCAATAAAGGTCAAGCCAATTCGTCCAAGTCCAAAGCCATACTGCCTCTCGAAAACGTATGGGAAGCTGGCGAAGAAAGCATAGAGCATGCCGAAATTGATTGACACGTATGACGTGAAGCACAGTACGACCGGCTCTACGCAGAACATATGCATCGGTCTCGTCAACGTGTTCCTCAGAAAGAACTTGGCCGCCTGCAAAGGTGTCCTTTCTGGCTCCGGATACCGCAGACCACGCGCCTTCGCCCTTCTGCGTAGGATAGCTTTCTTATACGTCTCTTTCATGAACAGCGCTGGGCTCAAACACGCCACTCCAAAGAACAGCAATGTCCACATCGTCCATCTCCATCCCATCTTCTCAGCCACAAAGCCTCCCACCAAAGGGCCAATCGCCGGTCCCAAAAACGGTGTCGTGACATAAAGCGCCATGGGCGCTGCTCTTTCCAACGGTAACCAAATATCACTAATCGTCGCACTTCCAATCGACAGCCCGGGACTTCCAAAGACCGCACTCAGGAATCGCAGAATACACAGCGCAGCAATGTTGCTCGAGAAGCCGGCACCTAGCGTGAATATCATGAACAACGGCATACCCGTCCAGTATACAGTTCTTCGACCAAATGTCTCTGACAGAGGCGCTGCGAGTATGGGCCCAAAGGCCAGGCCGATAACGTAGAGAACGTAGGGGAGGAGGGAGACTTCCTTTGAGACGTGCAAGTCGCGTTGTATGGATTGTTGGCCGGGTGTGATGATGGACGAGCCTAGGGTGCATACGAATGCGATGGTGGTGGGGATGAAAGTGTGATACACTCTTTTGCGGAGAGGCCAGTTGAGGGGGTTATCGGCGTCGTTGGCTGAGTCCCAGTCGTCGAGCTTTTGATCGGGAGAGTTCTTAGGGGAGGCATTGTCGTGTTTGTCGTGTTTGTCGATAGCTCCGTTTGGTGATTCTGCGTTCTGTTTCTCTCCCTCTTGCCCACTGCCCTTCTCTTCATCATCCATGCTCTTTAGCGACATCTTCCGACTCGTGCGAGCTGAGTCTTGAGCCATAGTATCGTAAACAACAATGGTGCATGGCAGAAAACGAGGAGGAGACAACCAAGAGATTTCACAACACCGTCAAAGACAGTGGACTTACCTACCGAGTCTGGTGTACACAGTAGACTTTGTTGAAGTCAGTCGGATGCTGTCATGACCATGCAGCAGTAAAGGCCGCGGCGCTATATCTGCTCTACATTGCCCAAAAGACCTCTAGCGTGCTGCGCGGCCGCTCACATACCAACGGGTTCAACGATGCAGGGTCCACTTTCTTCGTCATTGTCGATCATTCGAGATTGTGGCATCCAATGGCGGTAGTGTGTGGTTGCAAAGTATTCTGCCGATACCGAGAACCTGGTCGCTCGGTGATGCGAGTTAGCTTCTTGCATGTATAAGAATTGGAATGTGCTGTATGGTTAAGGGTTCTGCAGCAAAGCTGTGAGCTTCGTCCAGGAAATTTCATCTGGAAGGATACTCATGTTGGCCGCGGTCAATTCAAGGTCGCTAGATATCAATAGACAAGTCAGAAGAACATCTCACCCACGTCATCACCACTTCTCGAGATCACCTGTTCATGTGGCACCAACATCCCTCAAACCTTTGCTCGCATAGAAAATGCCCTGCCTCGACTTTCTCCTTATCTGCTTGATGAACGTTGCGCTTGTCGGTCGCGGCTTGTTGGCACTCGTGGGCCTCCTCGCTGGCACAGTAGTTGAAGGCATTCGACTTCCCATCAAATACTTCGAGATAGGGTCCTCCTTCGCCAAGTATACCACCCACCTGCCCTTCTTCTCCTTCTGTGTCTGGGCAACCCCGATCCAGCGGTATTTGTCATTTGTGAATGCTTCGTAGACTCGATAGAGATGGCAGTCGCAGCCTGATAAGATGTGGTCTTGGGGGAGATGACCTCGCTCAACTTGGTCCATGTGGTTCATCGCCTTTTCGCGTAGACTGCGTCCTAAATCCAGCCACATGTTGCAGAGACATAGCATGCCATAGTTTGGGGGTCCGACAATCCTCATGAAGCCGCTCGGTTTTGATTTTGTGATTGTTGTGATCTGACTGCTTGAAAGCCATTTGGTTCCAGGCATCTCATCGAGGGCGGCATCGAGGGCCTTCGCGTGAATCTTGGCTTCAGACTCGAGGTCCGGGTGCAGGGAGACAATCTGCATCGGCGGAGTTGGGTTTGGAGGACGGTCCTGAGCTCTGGCCAATTCGCTTTCTGCTTCGAGCCATCTCTGATGTTTGATGCGGCGGGCAACGTGAATGTCGTGAAGGAGGTGGCGCTTCTGAGTCTCGAAGACCCGTGCCCTTTCTTTGGCGTGCGCTTTCGATTCCGCTTCCGATACGCCTCGAACGTCCTCGACCGGTTCTTGGTCTGCACAACGGCGAATGTTCAAAGCGTGCTTGAGCTTAAGTGTCAGCGCCTTGGAATCTAGTCGACATATCGAGTGGCCGGTGCCTGTCTTTTTGCCTCGCGCTTGACGTCTTCGGATACTCTTCAACTTGGCAAGCACCGGCTGTATGTTGATTTTCTTGCTCGTGCTTTGCTCGAAGAAAGAAGTCGGCTGATCTTGGTTGGTTGAAAGCGCTTTCGCAGCCGCTTGATCGATCTTCTGCGTCGTAGTCAGTGGATCTCGAGCTGATCGTGCTAGGCCTAGAGTTTCCTTTCGAGCTTCGTGTACAGCGGCAGCGGCCGAGCCGGGAGTATCGCCGATGTTCTTCGAGGCAAGCACTGTATTGAAGAGACATTCAGCACCGCCAGCTTCATTCTGCCTGGCCTTGCCCGCCGATCGCGCGAAGTCTCTAGGGATGGGCTGAACATCATCGAGCTTGATCTTCGTCTTCTGCTGAGCGCGCCTAACCTGTTCCGCGGCAGGCCCATCGACACCAAAGTCTGGAAGCGGCGGCAGTGGCTTGGATTTGAGGCGATCAATACCCTCCTGCTGCCGCTGGTCGAGCACGGTCTGCATCACAGGCATTTTTTCCGACCCTGGTGTGGCATACTCGAAGGCCAGCTTCTTGTTTTCCGAGTAAATAAGTTCACTCTGCAAATGCTTCTGGAAGATATCATGAGTCGGCTCTTCCTTGATGTAGCGACTCTTGAGCAACCTCGTCAGACCGCTGACACCTCGGCGCTTCGCGACTCTCTGCCTCTTGCTACTCTTCCTCGGCACCAAGGGTAGTACCAAAGCGACATTCTCCTGCTCTCGCGAAGAGCGTCCTGGTATCTCATCTTCATCGGCCTCGTCATCGTCAAACCAGCCATGTTCAGCGATTGCGGAAACCGTATCATGCTTCCCGCCCCATATCTCGACACGTCTCGCAATATCTTTAAGGGAGCCCATCCTGCTTAGGCGAGTAACATGTCGAGGCGTCCTCGGCCGCAGACCTGTTACGGATTGAGACTTCCGCAGAACGTGACTCTCGACCTCCCATTCGCCGCTGTCGAAAGACCGGATCATGGTAGCTGTGGTGGCGTGAGGAGAAGTGTGCTGCAGTGATGTCGTCCTTGGTGGAACAAGGCCAAGGTCTATCAGAGACATTGCTGTCATTCTTGAGGGAGGTGGCAGTGTCGCTGAAAGACGGGTGAAGAGTAGCTGAGGCTCTTGAGAAGGAAGGAGCGATGTATCCAGAACTGACTTACCAGCTCATTCGCGACAGTCACATGAGTAGTACCCATGCGATCTGTGGTGAACGCAGGTGTGATCTGCACGTGTGTATATGATACAAGGCCACGGGCCCATGTTCAGGTGGGCTTGGAGGAACTCAGTGAACGAACAGTTGCGACTTTTGTAGACCACGCACCCGCCTTTCGACTTCGAGTAGTGGCATCTCATTTTAGCTATGCACTGAATCTAAAGGCCGAAGCCCTCTTCGACCACTTCGTAAATCGTACAACTCGAGTACGTCACGCTCCAGATCCGCGATGTCAAGTCGATGCGAGATGGTGTGCACTCGAGTTCCGTTCTGACGGATTGGTGTGTCATGCCTGGAGTCTCCGGTGCAAGGCGACGAGTTCACAGATAATAAGAAGAACACCATTCTTGACGTTGCGGTTCAGGAACATAGTGCGGGACTGGGGAGCAGTGAATCGCTGCAAAGACAATAATGCCTCGTATGCCAGCTTTTTATATGTATCGATACAAGTATCATCCGCACAGTAGTCGCGGACTGTGCCAAAACGATCGTCGAAACTGATATTTGCCAGGAATGTCCATTGCTGTTCTTCTGTATCCGACCTTTGTGAATAGACCTGGACCTCGCAGTGGTATGGTTTTACTCTTACGACATATAGGACTCGTGTGTATCGCTCGCTTGATGGTGTCGGAAGGCGATGGTCCAATGTATCGGGGTGTCACGGTCGCGCCAGTCAATCCTATGAGGATTCGTCTAGAAGTCAGAAATGCGATCTGGATGCTGCAAGTAGTCTTGGAACTCTCTGCAACTGTTGGTTCGTGACTTCACGGCGTATCTGACGGCAGACTCCATCCAGAGCAGGAAGTAGCATGCGATACCGCTTCAGTATCCCATTCAACGTCGCAATGGCGATGGCATCTTGACATCGCCATCTTGAAGGACATATCCATAGATCATGTCCCGTAGCTCCCGCGGCGACGTGAGTAGAGATGGCCCGCTGGACCTGTGGTCAGATTCACGTGCTGCTGGAAAACATTCCTTGCTTGGTGAAAAAGCATGTTCGCTTTCTAATGGATGTGTGCTTGTGGATGAATCATGTGCCTCCTCGGACGCATAGCCCTCATTCTCCGCCCGATCTACCTCGCGGTCGAGTGGAGCACGATTTGTAAACTTGTTTCATAGGTTTTTGTGCTTGATACGATTGACGATCCATGCAAAAAATGCTCCAGGCTTTCTCTGCCATCCACCTACACAGCCGATGCCGACGTCTCGTGTCTCAACGAAGTCTTCAGTCCCAATCTCTGGTCCAATAACGGGGTAGTATCGAAGCGTTTTTGTTCGAACACCTTGTTCCCGGATGACAGCAGATAGGCGGAGTTGGATCGAGGTCGGCGGGTTATTCCACTTGCAGGATGCGTAATCTGCCAGAGGAAGTGGGCAGCACGCAAGGTAGCTTTGCTTTCTGTGGCTCAGGCCTCAGGTGACGTGCGAAGTTCCTCTCCCTCATATCTCATTCGAGCAGAGTCTGTCTCGAAACACGCCTCAAGCCGCAGCCATGCGCTTCCTCTCCAATATCTCTTGCCTCAGTCGCTCCGCCGCTGCCTGAGTCTCGATCATTCGGCCCACTCCGGTCCGCCAACCCTCTTCAAGACCTTGCATCTCTCCTGCGACATTGCCCTGTGCAGCGCGTCTCGCTTGCTCGACTTCCTCGTAGTCCAGCTTCGCCTGCTGCAGCTCCTTCTCCAACGCCCTCAACTCGTCCTCTAGCTGGCTGTTGCCGATCAGCCACGCGTTCTTGCCGTACGTCTCTAGCAGCCCAAGATTGACCTCGCGCCCGCGAAGATACTCGGCGCTCGCGTATGCTTTTTTCAGTGTGATCTTCCAGGCCTCATTGTCGCCTTTGTCGGGAGGATCGAGGAGCTCATAGCGGGAGAGGTCGAGGCCGCCTTCCTTTGGCTTACCGCTCGCTATGCGCGCGTGTTCTGCCTCTATGAGATTGGAGAACTTTGGCTCGCGCTGCGTTGGTATCGACGGGTGAAGTTGTGCTGCACTCTCGGGGTCGAGTTCTGCCTGGATCAAGGCGTTGGCAGCGCTGAGGGCGTCTGCTGATGGTTGTGCATCGATGTAGGGTAACGCATCGGCTGCGCTCTGCATAAGTGGCATCTTAGCTGCTTGTGTCTCGTTCAATGCGGTTCGCCAAGTATGAGAAGTGAGTTGAAATGTAGAAAGTTAGACGCACGTCGGGCACAGCCTGATTAAAGCTAGCTGTTGCTTAGGCGAGCTAAGTCAATACTTGATCAGGATTCCCTAAGTTTAGTGGAGTTGTGGGCACAGCGTGCTCAGATAAACAGCTCGCTGGCGAACACAAGGATTCCATCTCTCCCCTATGAATTGAACCTTGCACGGGACATCATCCAGCCCGTCAATCACTTTCACCGACAGGACTATACAATCCACCTGCCACGCACGATACCGTCATCTCACAGATACTTGCTGCTGGCCAGCCACCGAACAAGAACAAGGCAACGACGTTTGAGAGCCATGTTGTTGGTACATAACGACTCTATCTAACCCGACTCATCTTCCTCGCCACTATGGCTCGCTCTCCACTTCCTGTCATCATAGCAGGTGCCCTTTGCTTTCTGGCATTATGCACTCTGAACGTTCTCAACAAGCTGAACATTGGACCTGATGTGGCCAACTTGTGGAGCATTGAGTCGTGGAGACACAGCACTTCTTTCTGGCAGGACCGGAAAGATGGCGACGAGTATCTCTTGGGTGTCGGAAAGGGCGACATCACAGGGCCCGTCGTCGAGATCAACTTCATGGGTTATGCCGACCCGGCACAAGTGGGAAGTGGCTTGAGGCAACGACTGTACTCGCGCGCGTTCATCGTAGGAGATGTTGATGAGGCGAAAGACCGTTTCGTCTATCTCGTTCTTGACACGCAATCTGGAGATACGGCTGTGAGGCACGGCATCCTTGAGGCACTCAAGGAATTGGGCGACGAGTATGCCGTGTATGGCCAGCACAACGTTGCCGTCACTGGTACTCACTCTCACAGTGGTCCAGGCGCCTGGTTGAACTACCTTTTACCGCAAATCACCAGCAAAGGCTTCAACAAGCCATCGTATCAAGCCATTGTTGACGGTGCCGTTGCTTCCATCCGACAAGCACACGAGCGTTTGGCACCTGGACACTTGAGTGTTGGGAGCATCGACATCTTGCATGCCAACATCAACAGAAGCCCTTGGGCATATCTGCAGAATCCTTCCGATGAGCGAAGTAGATACGAGCACAATGTCGATAAAACATTGACGGCATTACGCTTTACTCGTACAAAGTCCTCTGGCGAAGAGGATATCGGCATTCTTACGTGGTTCGCAGTCCATGGCACAAGTATGCACGGCAACAATACTTTGGTCACTGGCGACAACAAAGGTGTGGCCGCTGTGCTATTCGAAAAGTCCATTGGCGACTGTTCTTTTGTGGCAGGCTTCAGCCAAGCCAACGTCGGCGACACTTCTCCGAATGTACTAGGTGCTTATTGTGAGTCTGGCGATCAAGCCGGTGAACAGTGCGACTTCAAAACAAGTCTATGTGGCAATCGGACCCAGCCATGTCATGCTCGGGGGCCACACTTCGGCCGCAACGATGCTGGAACAGCATCGAATTACGAGATTGGCACCCGTCAATTTGAAGGTGCAAGGAAGCTGTTTGATGACCGAAGTGCCTTCACGCCTATTCGTGGCAAGGTGGTCAGAAGCTTGCACCAGTTCGTAGACATGAGCAACCATCACTTCTCATTGCCCAACGGCACCCTCGTCAGAACCTGCCCAGCGGCCATGGGATTCTCCTTCGCCGCAGGCACTTCAGACGGACCTGGAGCTTTCGACTTCAAGCAAGGTCAGCCTGGCGATCCTCACGCCAACCCTTTGTGGAAACTGGTTGGAAACAGAGTTGCTAAAGCGAATGACACCCAGAAGGCTTGTCATCGTGAGAAGCCAATCTTGCTCGACGTTGGTGAAAGCAGTACTCCTTACGACTGGACGCCGAACATTGTCGACCTCCAAGTCTTGCGTGTTGGGCAGATGTTCATCATTGTATCTCCAGGCGAAGCAACCACCATGGCAGGCCGCAGGTGGCGAGAGGCGCTGGGATCGTCAGCAGCTTCCACATTCGATGATGTAGATGAACGTGGCCAAAAGCCCATCGTAGTACTGGGTGGTCCAGCCAACACATATACGCACTATATCACCACGCCAGAGGAGTACTCGGTGCAGCGTTATGAGGGAGCTTCCACCCTCTACGGCCCTTGGACACTGGACGCCTACATTAACCTAACGCTAAAGTACCTACCACGTCTCAGTACGTCAGCTAAAGACTGGCCGCATCTTGGGCACGGACCGACACCACCTATCTTCACAAACAAGAGTTTGAGCTTTATCACGCCTGTCATCGTTGATCGAGCAGGCTTGTTCAAGAACTTCGGCGATGTGATTTCAGACCCTGATCCAGTGCCTTATCATGCCGGAGATGCCATCTCGGCAAAGTTCATAGGCGCAAACCCGCGCAATGACCTTCGCCTGGGGAAGACATTCGCAGCTGTGGAGAAGGAGAATGAAGACTCGGCTAGCTGGAGCCAGGTCCGCAGCGATGAGGATTGGAGTCTTGTATATGAGTGGAAGCGAACCTCGACTACCTACGGAACGAGTGAGGTCACGATTACATGGGAGACGAAATGGGAGACCGGCGCTTGGAGGGAGGATGCCGCAAAGGACTCCAGCGAAGTGCACACTGACCTACTGACTAGGGACAGCCCTTTGAAGGGACGGTACAGGCTACGCTATTATGGCGACTATAAGTCTTTGGGAGGTGGTATCACTCCATTTGAGGGCACGAGCGGTGTCTTCACGATTGAGTAGTGCAAAATGACATGAGTTTACTGTGATGAAACGGAATGAGGTATATAGAGAACAGGAAGGAACGATTTGTACCCTTAGGCGCCTCTCGCCAGTCAAATCACCACAGCGGCCAACCAGTCACTTTCTCCAGAACAAAGCCGTCTGCACACGGCACACCATTCCGGCAACAACAAAAGATGACGACTCGAGCTCACCCCACATCCATTGCACAAGGAAATTACGCAATAGAATACTCCTGCCCTGCAGGCGAATGCAATCTACTGTGTTAACCTCAACGTCTGCCGTGATCGTTCCGAGGACGGTCAAGGCAAACGATCTACCAGAGCAGCTCTGCGTGAAGATTATGATGATTCGGACGACACTGCTTACCACGCCCAGAAGACTTCTGCTTTGTCTAGGTCGGGCGAACACGCTTATCGTGCCAAGAAAGAGGCACAACCCACGTGGGCAGAGAAGCAGAACCATCATGGGGCATCTTACGCTTACGGCTCCGACGTCGACGACGCTGATAAACAGTGGACAGTGAGAGAGAAGAAGCGCAATGCGCGGGAAGAGCGTAAGGATCGGAAGGCTGAAGCTTGGGCATTTGAGGAGGAATCCAATGACGAAGGGGAGCCAGAGCTGGAGAAGAACCCGGTCCTTTCGCTAGAGGATCGTGTGTAACATATGGCGAACACTAAGTTTGGCAGCACGGGCAAGGAGCAGGAGGAAGAGAAGCGATCATTCTTTCATTCGTAGTGCGGTCAGTGATGAAATATAGATCCAAGGGAAGTTGGTATCTCATTTGGTGGAGTTCCAACCGTGCATGGCAATGTCTCGTTAGAACGCCTCGATTCTAGCCTACTTCTCCCAATGTTCCTAACGTCCTTTTCACATTTGGGTCCTTGCGGTTAGCAGAAAGAGAGTAATGTCGACGCTACTCTGACTCGGGACAGAGGTCGTCTGCTCGTGCAGCAAGACCCGCTGAAATCGGTTGTCTGTGGCTTGACCAGAGTAAGAACTAACATTAGGCAGACAGACATCCTCGACTGCAGTAGATGTGCTAGCCACTACACCATAGCACCATGTTATGAGAGTATGCAGCTCCCTTGTGCATAGATACGTCCAGTTCATCGGCTCTGGGACAGTTCATGCTTTGGCTCGGGCGATGTGAGTGTTTGCGTTGTTTTGGGCTGCTGCGTTGGGGACGTGAGGCAAGACTGGGTGGGCACAAGGGCTGCATCTGAGCATGTGTCACTACCGTGATGATACTGAGGGCATCCATGAAAGATCGCTGGTCTCCTGTGTATTAAGATGGACATCTAGCGTATGGCTTTGACAGATTTTGGGGCTTGATGTTCACTATTGGCCCAGCAGAAGATCGTACCGTGGGATGTAATACCTCCTGGATCCCTTTGCTTCCCCCAGGCAGATGTAGTGCTTGTCACATGCAAAGCACATGTTTTGTAGAAGAAAAGGAACCTGCTATGTCGTCAATAGACTGCGACCCCTGTCGCGTGGACCCTGCACCCTGCGTTGCCTGCCTCCCTGCGCCGGCTGCCGCGGTGCTGATGGACTACCGCGTGGCAGGTTGGCAGGCTGGATATGTTGCCCTTGACACAACACCTTCGCCTTTGCTACATGAACATGCGCTGACCATCATTTGATGGTCAGATTATGAGCTTCTCAATGAATGTATTCCGCATATTAGGTATATTGCCCCGACGAGCGGAGATGTTCCAAGACAGAGCGAGCGTTTCTAATCGTTGTTTCCACAGGAGACGTGTCCCACACGGCCTCCAAATGCATCCTGATATGGGCCATCCACAACAACAAATCCGCTGAGGGCGTCTCCCTGTTGACGCAGCTCCTCTACATACTGGTTTTCGGCACGCGATACCTCGACCTCTTCTGGGTGCCGCCATGGTACAGCTATTGGAACTTTGTCCTCAAGATTTTCTACATCTCCAGCAGCGCATACATCGTGTTTCTGATGATGCGCGTGTATGCGAGGACACGGGAAAAGGAGTATGCGTGGAAGCTGGCCATGTATAGTTTGGCAGGGAGCTTGGTGGCGAGTCCGGTGGTGTGTCTGTTGTTTGAGGGGTGGCGCCAATTCGCCTTCGTTGAGGTGAGTATGGGGCGTTGCATGGGGTGACGGGCGACGATTAGGCGGCTGACGGTCCTGTCCTAGATCCTCTGGACGTTCAGCATCATCCTCGAGTCCATATGCGTCCTCCCGCAACTGTTGCTTCTGCGCCAGACTTCAGTGCCGACCGTCATCGACTCCTTCTATCTGGTGACACTTGGCAGTTACCGCGCGTTTTACCTGCTGAACTGGATCGTGCGACTAGCGAGCAGCGAGCACTACTTCGATGCGACGAGTGTCGTCTTCGGCCTCATCCAGACGGCGCTTTACGTTGACTTCGCGTGGGTCTACTGGACGAGACAGAGAGTCAAGCTACGAGGAGGCTGCGTTGTGGATAGTGACGATCTCAGCAAGAGCTTCGTCGTAAAGCGCTTCATCGGACGTCGCGGGAATGCGAGCAACAGCGAGGATGACGATGACATTGTCGATGAGGACGCGGCTTTGGCCGGACAAGAAAACGGCACAATCAGACCTTCTGCGAACCGCACTGGCAGCGGTCGCTGGGGCGTACGAGGCATTTCGGTGTCCGCCGACGACACCCTGCAGGAGCATCTCGACAGCTCTAGCCGCGATGCAACGATGGTCGACCCGTCTCAGTTCGAGGACGACTTTGATGATGATGCGGACGCCCCACCACCGCCAGCGAAGGATACTGCGAAGAAGGATGAGGAGCCAGGTACTGATGCGGACGACAACGTTGGCAGCAGTGCAGGGGAGTGGCAGGAGAACACTTCCAAGTAGAGAAGTGTGCCTTTTACATGAGCGTTAACGATACCTTCTAGTCTCACCAACGGCCATTGCTGCCTGGTGGACACTTCAGGCCGTGTGTTACTGTCAAGGTACATGTACGGAAATACGCTCACGACGAAGGAAGCACAAATCGTTACTCACGCGGGGACACCGGTCAGACCACGCACGACAATATCCTAAGCAGTCAAACACGATTAGCTTGACACTGACTGCACGGCCATTGAAACCATCACGACCCACCTGCAGCCACCGAAGTTCGGCGCGCTTTGAGCCGCAACCCACGTCTACCATGTTGCGGGGTTTGGAGAAGCTCTACAAGGTGACGCTTTGCCAGTCATCCCATTTCTGTTGGCTGTCGTTGATCCTTTTTTCTCATACTGCCATTGGCGCACAATACTGCTTCTGATATCGTTTGTAGACTCGTTACACTATAGACACAGCCGCCATCATGGAGAAGGACAATCTCAAGAAGCAATTCCAACCACGCCCACCACAAGAAGAGTCTCGATACCTGAACTTCAAGCACTCACAACCCGGCTCTGGACTGAACAAGTACTCGTCCACCCTCACACGTGAACATGACTTCCCCGCCGCCCAAGCAATGCTCTATGCTGCTGGCGTGCCGAACGAGCACCAACTCAAAACCTATCCACAAGTCGGCGTTGCAAGTGTATGGTGGGAAGGCAACCCTTGCAACACCCATCTTCTCGACATTGGCAAAGAGGTGAAGCGATGTATAGAGAGCCAAGAGATGCTGGCATGGCAGTTCAATACCGTTGGTGTCAGTGATGGCATCGCAATGGGTAGCGAGGGCATGCGATTTTCGTTACAGACAAGAGAGATTATTGCGGATAGTCTGGAGACCGTGACCTGTGCGCAGCATCACGACGCGTGTATTGCCATTCCTGGTTGCGACAAGAACATGCCCGGTGTGGTGATGGGAATGGCAAGACACAACAGGCCTTCACTTATGATCTACGGCGGGTCGATCAACCCTGGCTTCTCGCCACTCCTGCAGAAGCCCATCAACATTGCCACAGTTCTTGAGGCGCATGGAGGATATCTCTACGACACATTGAAGAACCCGAACGATCCAAGCCAAACGAAAGAGGAAATCCTCACCGACCTCGAGAAGCACTCCTGCCCAACACAAGGTGCTTGTGGCGGCATGTACACAGCCAACACTATGGCCACCATGATCGAGACAATGGGTCTCTCCCTTCCTGGTTCCTCCTCAACTCCCGCCTCCTCACCTGAAAAAATGCGAGAATGCAAAAAGGCCGCTGAAGCGATCAAAATCTGCATGGAGGAGAACATCCGCCCGCGTGACTGTATGACCAAGAAAGCCTTCGAGAACGCTATGGTTATGATGATGGCTCTCGGCGGATCCACGAATGGTGTCCTCCATCTTCTCGCGATGGCAGGCACGGCTGAGGTAGAGCTGACCCTCGATGACTTCCAACGCATCTCGGACAAAATCCCCTTCATCGCCGACATCGCCCCATCTGGAAAATACCTCATGGCAGACCTCTTCGAGATTGGCGGAATTCCCTCCGTGCATAAACTACTCATCGCCTCGGGCCTCCTCGACGGCTCCTGCATCACTATAACCGGCAAGACTCTCGCCGAGAACGTGGAATCCTGGCCTTCTCTGAAGCAAGGCCAAGACATGATCAGACCTCTCACCAACCCCATCAAACCCACCGGACATCTCGAAATCCTTTATGGCAATCTCGCGCCGAATGGAGCCGTGGCTAAGATCACCGGTAAAGAGGGCATGAAATTTGTAGGGAAGGCGAGAGTCTTCGAAAAAGAACACGAGCTAGACGAAGCCTTGAACAAAGGCCTCATTCCCCGAACCGAAAACCTCGTCCTCGTAGTCCGATACGAAGGACCCAAAGGTGGACCGGGCATGCCGGAACAACTTAAAGCCTCCGCGGCAATTATGGGCGCCGGCCTCAAAAACGTCTCGCTCATCACTGATGGAAGGTATTCCGGTGCCTCGCATGGTTTCATTGTGGGACATATTAGTCCTGAGGCTGCTGTTGGTGGACCAATTGCGGTGGTGAAGGATGGAGATGTTATTACGATTGATGCTGATAACAATCGGATAGACTTTGATGTGAGTGAGGAGGAATTGAAGAGGAGGTTGGGAGAGTGGAAGCCGCCGAGGGCGCCGGTTACGAGGGGTGTTTTGGCGAAGTATGCGAGGCTTGTGGGAGATGCGAGTCAGGGTGCTATGACGGATTTGTGGTAGAATTCGTAGCGAGCTGGGCATTGGGGAGATCTGAGGTTGCTATTTCTGCTACTCTCGAGATATGTACGTTTTGTCCGCTGGGTTCTGTCTGTATTGTGCCAACCGCTTGGAATCGTCTCCAGTGACATCACCTCCACTTCCCACCACCACTACTACCAGCACCACTATATCCATACCCATGTCCATACCACCAAGGTCCACCCCTATAATCATCATAGAAGAAGGGCCTCAAATCGCTCCTGTGCGCCAGGTCCGCAAGCCCGTATCCTCTTGATGTATCAGGTATCCTTGCCCTCATTGCTCTCTCCCTTTCATGGTATTGCCGGCAATCTCGGCACCGATGCGTACGTATCACGTTCCGGTTGTGACGGCAGTCGCCGCTGTAGTTGAAGGGCACGTAGCGGGTGTCGTAGAAGCTTCTGCGGTCGTTGATGCGCATCAGTTGGTCGTAGATGCAGGAGCATTCTCGGCCTTGGACATGACGGGTGTGGCCGCAGGTGTAGTGGTAGGTTGTTAGGGGCATGTGGTGTTTCGTTACTGGGCTCTATTCTCGAATTTGTTGAGACTTTGTTTGGCTGTTGTTGGACGTGGTTGGTGGTTGTGCTTGGGAGCAGGAATGAGAGGTTCCCTTTGGGATTGTTCTGTTGGTAGGAGGTACCGAAGGTCGATGCGGCTATCATATGTTGGTAATGTACAAAGATAGTGGCTTGCTGGTCGTTGTGCTGTGGTCCTGATGCTTTGAAGAATGCTGCGACGACAGCGCAGTGTCGACAAAGCGACTGCGGGCTCTCCTCTGTGGGCCTACTGTTTGCATAGTGAAAACGTCTCTCACATGGCCAGTCGCACCAAGCGTGGCAATTGGTCAGTGAAGCTGGTAGTCTGTCTCAAAGAAGTTGTGACTAGCTGGAAGGGGTCGATACGAGCAGACGTGTCTGGTAGGAGAGGGATATCAAGTGATAGGCGAATCTTCATAGTTGTGTCAGGTTGCGTAAGGGAGTGACAATGCCACAAGTAGGAAATGCGCAGTTTGAATACAAACATCCGAGCCGCATCCGTGACAGTGGCTGGCGACAGCTACTGTGCTAGTCAAAGTGACCGATACAACAGGTCTTGATGCTCGAGTCTAGATGTAGCGTGTTGAGCTGTACGCAGGACGGTGATAGTCACTAACGGAAGCTCGGTGATTATGTCTGCTTCGCAGCTTGATCATAGGTTGCAGTATGTACTTGCCGACTCCTAGCCCGCCGGGACTGATGGTGCAGGCCGTCGTAGGTTCACTCCAGATGTTGAGTAATACGACGATGAGTGCACCAAGTACGCTGGGAGCTCGAGCATTGTCTAACCAGGTCGTTCACATTAGTGCTCCGGGTCCGCGGTATCACTGGGCAGGGACAGCCAGTCAAGCACTGATGTGAAAAGTTCAGCCAACTATCGAAGAGGAAACCGCGATGAGTGCCAGGGAGACGTGGAGCATTCATGATTGGTTGGCATCGTCCATTTACACCACATCAATTGTTCGTGGTTATCGGGAAGGCGCACAGCGCCGAAGGACGAAGCGGATAGTATGCAGATCTGCCGAATGACAGCAAGGACCTGGAAGAGGTCGACAACATGGGTAGATGTGTTCTTGTGTGACGGAGCGAGTAGGTAAGGGGTCGTAAGTGGGCAGTCGGTTCCGAGACGACGTCGTGTTCGATGCAATACTGAAGAGGAGCGGCGGACGACCTGCCGTAGCCATTTCTCGTTCCAGCAAGTCCGAGGTAAATGAAGCGTCCGCGGCATGGGTGAGCATCAGATTATTGCACGTGAGAGGCCATCTTCGCGGGTCTGCTGACCTCGGGTTTGACGTGCCGCGGACAGAGCCATCTCCCGTCGTCCTGATCCGGGTTGAGAACGCCAGCCGGCGATGTTTCGAGGCCTGGCCAGCGATCATGAAGAAGTCGCTGGCCAGTCAAATCTTCCAAATGATAGCAAACATCTCAAGCAAACTGGTAGCGCCAACTCACGGTACTACATGAAAGGTCTTCATTCCTAGGCCTGAGATCGCCAAGCCTGTACATTGAGGGTCTAAAGAGCTCTGCTTTTGAGGTGTATGTGTTGATTCATGTCGGGTTATGGTCGAGGAGCGGGTAGCTGAAGTGACGTCGGGAATGCCTCGCTTCCGCTGTCAACAGTGCCGATTCAATGGAAGCTATCCGTTAGTCAAGTCACACACAGCAAGAACTGCGCGCCAAGGCCTGCATCCTCCCGCTGTCACGACTGCCGACGGTAGCGTGCGTGGTTGACAGACACAGTCGACAACGCGCTCTGTGCTTGTACTAAGGCATCTCCCGCTTATAGGCTGCTTTGGAGATGGTACTTTGGTTGCCTTGAACGTGTCGTGGTTGTTTCGTGGTGGAGTAGCTTGGTGTGCTGCACTGCGTTCGTTTGTCCTTCAGCCTTCCTCGAAGCCCTCGTCTGCTCCTCCATCTCCATAGACATCCTCGACCGTCGGTATGGTCACATCCCAGTCTTCAACAATGTCACCCTCCATATCAACAATTGCGTCACCTGCTTTGCTCAGCTCCTCCTGGCCTGCGAACTTGAAGGCCATGATATCTCCGTTCTTTAGTCCAATGCCTTGGGGACAGTCTTTGAGCTGGCTCGTGGCGGATCTCGGAGTAGCCGCTGCCTTGCCCTTGCCTTTGCCGGTGGGGGCCTCCTCGGGTATCTCCTTGTCGACCGAGGTGAAACCAAGCTTCAGATTGTGTCTGTCGACGGCTCTGCCAAGCTTGATGTCATCCGAGTTCTGCGGTATGTCGTGGCCGTTGAGGGTGCCCGTTGGGTGTGTCTGCTGGATGGCGTGTAGGAGCAACTGCCGAACCTCCGACAGCTTCTGCAGCGGCTCGACCTCAAGCAAGACGGTAGTGCGCTGGTGCTTGAAGCGGAGCGTGAGTGTGTGAGGTCGTGGTGTTGCCTGCATGCTTGACATGTCCGCCCTGCGACGTGTTCAGCACCGACCCCTTGAACGTTTCTATCACAGGCTACGACGGGCGGGGGAGTCAATGGATGATGATGAAGCTGGACCCACGCGTGCGTGTCACTTTCGTGTGTCGCCTCGGGTGCTTCCGGCCGAGCATCCTTCTTCGCAATTGTGACATGCACCAAGTGCTGAAGTTTGATATGTCACTTTCAGCACCATCCGTGGACAACAGCACGCAGGTATGTCAAAGCATTCACCTCCGAATTTATCGCTCTCCGACCTTCACATGATGTCTTATAGCATGTATTACCCGAACCGCACCTTACCGTGCAGCTGTGGAACCACTTCGGTGGTAAAATATCCTGAACCACACCACTCCCCACCACCTGCGTGTCACAGTCGCATAGAATGTGCATTCACTAACACATTTACGACACAGACATGAGCGGCCCCAAAGCACCTGCCGAGCACTTCACTCTGCTCTACTTCGCAGCTTCAACCTCCTTTACTCAGAAAGAGCACGACTTCTTCCCTGCTCCGATGCCCGTGTCTGCGCTGTTCGACAAGCTTGACGAGAAGTACCCGGGCATAAAACAGAAAGTTTTGTTAAGCAGTGCGGTCACCGTGAATCTGGACTATGTCGATCTTGAAGAGGAAGCAACGAAGGGCTCCGAGGGCCTAAGTATTCAGTCAGGCGATGAAGTTGCTATCATACCGCCCGTGAGCTCTGGCTGATGTTTGTGATGGCGGCTCTCGCCTCGGAGCTCTGGTCGTGGCTCCAGCCTGGCGTGAGCTGATGTGTATCGAGCAGCAGCCACCAAGATAGTGCCTGGCACACAGCGTCCAGCGGAACGTGAGGCTTCAATGCATAGAAGACCTGCACCGATGCCGGAGCAAAGCGATCGATGTCCATCATTGGGGTTCAAGCGAGTACATGACCAGTCGCTCGAAGTGGCTCAACGATGGAAAACGACCACCGGGATTGATATTTACGTATCGTCACTTCTGTGACCTGGCTCTGTCGATCGAGGTCATGAGCCATATGGCCGCTTTCTGCGATGGGCTTGCGGGACTACGCGCTTACGCTGGTAGGGAATCGGACGTGCGCAACATGTGCTTTTCCAGCCAAGCGGTGTGATCTGACTATCACATCACCGCACATGCATCAAATCTTTCGGACTCTGCGACAAGTCTAATATATCGTCCCCACTTCATTGTATTCTTTGTTGGGATCAATGCTGAGCCCGCGAAGAAGTACTCCCATACATCACGGTGTCTTCGACATGGGCATAGCTTTCATGTGCGGGGCATCACTCTACTCAACGGTCGTACGACCTGACTAATAGCCAGGTTGGCTCGTGGCTGGAAAGAGAAGCGCCAAGCTTCGTTGGTGCCTTTTGCGCCGTATGTTTGCTGCAATTCTGGTGCACCCCTCGTTGATCATGGCAGCGGTCAACGCCTCCAATCGCCACAGAAGCTTCTCTATCGGGATAGTAACGCACAGTACAGCCGCGACGAGCCTCTCGACAGCCAGAAACGACAGACTGCAGGTTAGTTATGGGCGCTCCATGATGCCGATACCTCTACCTCTTAGGCTTACCATGCCTCCGAAGTCGGATGGCACAAGCCTTCAGGGCAGCGTTGACAGTACGAATGGCAGCTGAGCACTCACCGACGTGTTGCGTGCCAAGGGAGCCGTTCACAATACCTACCGAGCCACGTTTGATCTGCTTATGCCGAGTTGAGAGCTCCCGGAGCCAGAGGTCTTCTTAGCATGACCGATCTGCCATTGCGACTCAGCTACCATGCAAGTTTCAAAATGGACTGAAAAGTCCTGGATCACTCAGACTTCTGAAGCGTTGCCTAATTGGAAGGACGGTTTCATCAGGGTTCTATTGAGAGCTTTGATCATAACATCCCGGACAAGACTTCCCGCCCACGTGTGAACAACAACCTTATTTCGACCCACTGCCGGCAACTTGGGCAGTGTGCCACCTAGTAGTTGCATGCACAATGCACCTGTAGATTGATGGTACATTCGAGATTGGTCAGATGTTCACTGCATGTTCCAGACGGCGGACCTGCGGTCACAATGCGCACGATGCCATTGCTATGCCTGGCATGACATATTTTGAGCCGCCAAGATCGCTCCGACGCTAGGATATGTCTTTCCAAAGCCAGTAGCGGAGTGCAGTCAGCTTGAGTTTGTCTCAGAGACGCAGCCGATGACTCCGTGCGTGAAGATTTCCGTCGTCGGCAGCTGGGGCATACCTATGCCATCCCGCGTCAAAGTCTTCAAAGCAGGTGAACATCACCAGGATCGACGCGCGCGATTAGTATCAGGGAAATTGACAGCTTGGCTCTTCGATGCGCGCGGTGGTATAAAGAGCTCTCAAGTCTTCCAACTGATCAACTCATCAGTACAGCATAGCACTTCTCACAACATTCATCTGAATCAACACCAACACAACACAGTAACCCACTCATCATACTTCACTTGTCATTATGAAGATCATTGCCATCGCAACCGCTCTCTTCGTGGCACTGTACGCTCAGCCGCATCCTGTCAATCAGAAACTGCACGCTAACAATGTCACTTTTCAGCGCCAGTGCCACGGAACAAGCCTACCCAGGCGAGCAAGGCGAGCTCAGCAGATATGGCGGCGGACGAGACCAACTAGGTCGCTACGTCTACTCTCGTGGCCGCCGTGGTCGTGGCCGCTACGACGGACGATACCCCAACCCAAATGACGGCGGTCGGGACTTTGGCTACTCGGACTCCTGCACCTGCAGCCTCAACGGTGTCATCGACATCGACATCGCCCGTGATGCCTGCGATGAGCTGCGAGCCACTTGGCCTAATCTCAGATTCGATGAGGGCAGTGGCAGTGTAAGTTTTCCCCCGAGCGAGCTGGGGAATTCGAATGTCAAAAATGGTTAAACTGACGGCGATATACTGTAGTGTTATGATGACGCCAACAATGGCCTGGAGAGCAATGGCTGGGGCGCTGCCTGCCAGAACAATGGTCCTCCACGGGATCAGTTCAACCCTGCATACATCACTAGCAACTGTGATC
Source organism: Mycosphaerella arachidis (assembly GCA_001297265.1). Lineage (NCBI taxonomy): Eukaryota > Fungi > Ascomycota > Dothideomycetes > Mycosphaerellales > Mycosphaerellaceae > Mycosphaerella > Mycosphaerella arachidis. The sequence continues at coordinate 143,842 of LIHB01000050.1, forward strand.
CAAATTCTCCAGATGACTATGACTATGGTAACGACAGGTGGTACTAGAGGCGGCGGCATCGTATCGTGGTGCCCTGATGGTTACCCACGATCTGATGATGGAACAGGGTTTCGACGCGTGAGGGAGATGGGCGCTGTGGCACTCACTTTTGGAGGTAGATAGATCATGGCTGCGAATTACGATTTTTTTGGAATTGTGATTTTGCGCTTTCTGAAAAGATTGCTGATCGCGGCGTTTTGGGAACCTGCTATTCCGACCCTTTAGCGGGTGTACAGTATAGCTGGACTACCGATCTTTGGATTCGCGGAATGGAATTTCATTCTCCTCGATTGTTGTTTTCGTTGTGTCAGGGTCTTTTCGTGTTGAAAACTGGTGGACGAGCCCATGGGAAGTTCACGATCATGTGAGTAGAACATGATCGGCCACTTGAATAGTGCACGACTCCATGTGAGCCTCCGGGCCACTTCGCTGAAATGGTCGTGTGTTGGAAGGCACGTACCTTCAATGTTTGTCAACCCATACCGAGTCTAAACTGCTATCGAAGAGTCAAGTCTCTGCTCGACCAGACCAGCCGTTGGGCCATCTACAGATCATGCATAGCACATCTACCCGCATACACTCGAAGAGGAAAGGCACTATCATGTGCAAGGCTATATAATGAACCTGCCATCGGCCGTCCATGCAGCCGGAGAAATCAGACGCCCGCTTTTGACCAAGATTCGCTGAATTTCGAAACTCCTTTATGTCGTCACGTCGTGGTTCGTATGTTGCTTTTGGCGCCGTGCTTCGAAGCAATCGGGTCGTCACACAGTATGCTGGCCCCGAAGTCTTAGTCGGAGGGACGAGATTAGATGCAGAGCAGAGTCTGCTTGCTCCGCTCGATCTCGCCAAGCAACCTCAAGAGCTCGCGGCAGCACTCTTCTTTAGCAGTCTTTTTTCCGAACACAGGGCCGACTCTACAGACCTCGCCGGCAAGTCTCGGTTCCTTGTTCGCGTCGCCCGCATTGAAGGTTGCCCACATGTGCACGAATGCGCCGTCTAGCTGCTGAGTGGGGAATGCCGGCTGAGTAAAGCCTAGACGCAAGGCTGCCTGGTGGACCTGCTGGGCTAGAGACTTGGTGGCGAGGACCGGAGCTTGAGTGTTCTTCGCCTTCACTTTGAGTCGCTGCACGGTCTGGGTGAGTCCAGTGTCGGCAGGCGCGAGTGTTGTAGGAGACTGGTCAGACTTCCGTCGCTTGTTGGCACTGGCGCTGAGCTTGCCTTCCCTGCGGAGCCATTGCACAGCTTCCATGGCGGCTACCTTCTTGGCCTCGTCTTTCCTGGCGAATGGGCCCATGCCGTAGCCGAATGGGGTCGACGGACTGCCTCGGAATCTCACTGTGCAGGACCACGGCCCCATGGAAGGGTGCACCCCTGAAGGGTCGTACTGTGGAGATGGAAGCTGCATGGTCTGCAGATATTCTAATCACAGTCAGTAGTCTTGCATCACGCACCTTGTGCATGACCCGAGGACGTACCGTTCAGTACACCTGGCCAGTTCTCGTCCTCGAAGCCTTCCGGAGTCGACGAAAGAAGTTCTTGATGGTGACCAGAGCTCTGACGCTTCCTGCAATTACCGAAGGATTCGAGCTTACTCAGGTTCTCCTTACAGATGGCCTCCTTTGCGTCCTTCTTGGATGCGTAAGGACCGACCTCGCCAAGTTCCTTGTCCTGGACCGTCAGTGATACGTAGAAGCAGCCTGGCCCAGTCCGGAACTTGAACTCGGACTTCAATCCGCGTTCTTGACAAGCCATCCAGAAAGTAGAAGTGTGGACCCCGTTGTTCTGGCTGAGTCGGCGAGGGACGCCCATACGGAGAGGTGGCGTGTACGGGTGTGCAGCCTCGAAGTCGACTACACTTTGATGGCCGGCGATCGGGCCAGGCACGAATGCGTCCCCGTCTAGATGGTCAATATCAGACATGGCCTCGTCTGGGGGGTCGGATTCGTGGGTCAGGCCTAGATCGTGACCGCCGTCATGAATCACGCCGGGATAAGACAATTGAGCGGATGGTGGTGGCATGTTCTCGAGTGTAAGATGGTCTTGTTGTGCTTGTCGGTGTTGCTGTTCGGTGGTAGTGAACAAAGAATATGTTTGGCCGTGGTCGACGTTGGTCTCGGGTCTTTTCTGTACTTGAGCCGAAGAAGACTCTGTCTCGACAGAGCGTTGCTCTTCTGTACGCTTCTTCCTCTTCGCACGTGAAGACGACTCACAGTTCGCGTGATACTCGTGAACCTGTGCACGATGCCGTTTCTGATGAGTGTTCACCACGTTGCCCGGCTTCTGAGGCCGCACTTCTTCCGATTCTCCTGCAGTAGCGGCGTCACGTTCAATGCTCTCGTCTGCAGCAACCCGCGGCTGCTGAGACGATGCAGAGGATGCTGGAACCAACTGACCATCTTGATACACAAGCAGCGACGATAACAAGTCCATGTTCGCTGAGGTGCAGCACGAGCTGTTTTGTGCAGGCGGCAGAAACTCCCGACGCGAAATTCACGCGGTCCCGCGCGTCGCGTGCTTCAGTATGAAATCTGATGTTTTCCGCTGTCGGAGAGGATAACAATCGAGTTGTTGTGACTGGTACATGTTGGGCTTGAGATCAGACGATTCAAAATAGCCGTGAGCTCGACCTTGACATTGAGTCTAGGCGTCCATGACATCGCCACGAGAGTGGAGAGCACGTGATCAAGAGCTTGGAGGAAGATGCCGCTTCTGATGAGAGAAGGTGGTCTCGTAAAGAGTTCGGTAGGCATAGTTTCGCGAAGCAGCAACGGATTGGTATGCCACTGAGGCAGTGGGTTTACTCCTGCTCTTGTTTGCCCGTCCGACGAGAGTTCATCAATCATCAAATCAGAGCAAAGCACCGATAGATAGATCCTGCATCACCGATGGAGTAGAGTATTCAACGAACACGTCCGATCAGACCTGTTGACAGTGCCATAGCTACCACGGAAGCGACATTACTCCAGAAACGGCCATCGCCGTACCTCCCTACACGGACAAAGAGCTAGCATGGCTTGGTACGAATTGGATAGACGAGTACAGATTCATGTTGGCATGGGGACTGGATCGCAGTATGATCGACCACCGCGCGGAAGGTCGCTTGCTTGTCAGAGCCTTGATCAGCGAAGGAAGAGGCAGGTGTAAACAAGAAGCTGCATTGCGGAGGGCTGGATGCGATCCTGCACACATAGGAGTCGAAATCCGCAGCCCGGTCAGAGCGGATTCAGTGACTGAGAGTACTGGCACCGACGCGTCCTCTCCGCAAGAAAGGCAGGAGAGCAACAAACCAACATCTCCATGCACCGGCGGCGCAGATGGCCAGAAGCCACTCGAAGATTGACTGCGGGCACAACACCGCCAGACAACGACCCAGCGTTAGGGGTGGAAAGGACTATGGCGAACGCACAACAGGGCGCTGCCAGACGTGAGCCAAAAGCGGTATTAGGACGGCCCTGTCAAACACACAGATATGCTGCCCGTCGGTGAGGTGAACTCCAGCTGAGCGCGGCATGCTGTTGACCGAGTCGCTGATGGTAAGACGACCAGATCAATGTCAAGAGTGGCAATCTTGTGTACACCATTGTTTCAATCATATTAATGCTGATGTAATAAGCATTTCAGGGATTAGCGCAACACGACTTTGTGCCGACAGGTGTATCATCAACGTCACTCTCCTCCGCCTTGGAGCGCGCTTCCATCATTTTCGCCGTCATGATGGGATATGGCAGCAACCTCGCTGGCACGCCCAGCAAATGTTGGCACAAAGCTCGTTCGAGCTCTTTGTGTGGATGCCACAAGCCGTCAATCCGCTGTTATGACGCAAGCATGAACGATGTGGAACAATGTACATGTAGGTCCTGGGCGCATACATACATCGCCACGTCTTGGTAAACGCGGCTTTTCGTCCGCTCCACAAGAATCTTGCTGTCCTTGATCGTTGCGATATTCTTCCTGACGAAGACCACGGAACAACAGCAGAACATGTCAGGCGAAGGACAAAGCGGAGGAGGAGTTGCCGATGCTCTCAAGGCTGGTGTCAACTACCTCACTGGCTCAAGCAACACGGCAACTACTGGCAATTCTGCCATACACCAAGATGGTGTGAATCACATTAAAGACAAGCTGAACGAGAGAGGTGATTCAGGTCGTCTGGCTATGCCTGAAGTAGCAGACCCTAATCTTATTGCAGATCCAAACACGATCTCGCCGCCAGGCTTGTCATCTCAGGACACACCAGGAACCAGCAGCAGAAACTTCTCGCTAAACACAGCAAGCAGTACGTCACAGTCAGGCCTCAGCCAAGAAGGGCGACCCCAAACACTGCCGACTGCCGAGTTGGAACAGCGTGAGCGCGAGCGAGGCGAGCGAGACGATCAGACTGGTCTTCCACGCCAGGTCGTAGACTCATACCGGAGTGCTCCAGACGTAGCTCCACCAACGACAGGAAGTGCAGAAGCCATCCACGACAAGCGCGAAGTGCAGCAAGAGCTTGAGAGCATTGTGGCACAGCCTGCACCAGCTACTAGTGAGGGCGTTGGCCACGGTACCGGAGAGCCTCTCGGTAGTGGTGTTATCGGCAGGTCTCATGCCGGGACATCAAATTCAGGAGCAATGGGTCCACAATCCGCTACAGGTACACATGGCGTGCAAAGCAGTGGCTATCCAGCCGTAGGCACTGAGCAAACAGTCACTGGGATTCACTCAAACACATACTCTGACATTGGCGTTCGCGGAGGAGGTGTCGGCACAACCAATCAGACTGGCGGCGCTGCTCCCGCTGGTGGTGCGAGTACAATGAGCTCAGCACCAGGACAGTACAACCAAGGTGTTGACTTCACTGGCCACAGATCAGCAGAGGAGATTGCCGGCAACGTGGCGGGGCTCACAGCAGAGAGCACACACGGTGTCCCATCTCCAAAGGCAGGGTGGCATCCAGACAAGGATGCTGCCGGCCATTATCCTGAGCGCAAAGATCTTAGTGCACCCGGCTTCACTGCAGGTGGCGCAGACGCCGCGAGAGGTTCGAGCTTGGCTGACCGCACGAGGAACGATCCAGCATTTGACAAGTCTGGTCACTCTACTGGCTCTGACCTCACTGCTGGCGCTGCCGGTCTTAGCGCTGGTGCCACATTGTCGAACAGTACTCGCAACGACCCAGCACACGATCAATCTGGTACATTTGCACCCAATACTCAACAAAGCGGTCATGATCGCCAGACTCACTCGTCGGAGCACCATATTTCCGCCCTAGGAGCAGGGGCTGGCGGGGCTGGTCTGGCTGCTGGTGCAGCTGGCGCAGAATCCACACGGGATCACGACACCACGCGCAAAGAGCGCACTGACACAACCGACACAGCCACCGACAAGCTTCGAAGGGACCCAGCCCACTCCGCTTCCGACGATGCAGTCCTTGGCTCATCTGCTGCTGGTCCACAAGCGGGCCGCGGTGAACGTGGCACGAACAGCAGCGACCTCGACACCACAGTCAAAGAACGCACCGATCCGACCGACAGCGCGACTGAGAAGCTCCGCAGGGATCCAGCACACTCCGCATCCGACGATCACGTCCTGGGCAGTGATGCACCGGGTCCCCAGGCAAGCCGCGGCGAGCACGTTGATCCCAAGCACGCTGAGGGCCACAAGCACGCCCCCAACGCGCCTGGAAAGGATGATCCGTACTGGCAGGGCAAGGAGAGCGCGAGAGAGCATTTGGAGCATGAGGCCAGGGAGGGCAGAACTGTTAAGGAGAACCCGGATTCTATTCCTACTGCAGGTGGTGAGAAGTTGGGGAGCAAGCATTGGGGTGAGAGCAAGAAGCTTCCTGAGTAAATGCTCCGTTTTTAAGTGCGGATGAAAGGACGTGTTGATGAGAACAACTAGTAACCGCCGAGATGTCTTGTTCCGTCATTTCCAGGTAGTGAAGCAATCGATTGTCTCATGGCTGTCTCAAACCCCATGCGGAGCTTTTCTGCGGCTTGTATCGAGGACAGAGCATGTGCCAAACGTTTCGACATCTTCCACTCGTCAAGACGCTCTGCACATGCGTGAGATGTCTTCCAATGGCCGCCTGCGAGGAGCTAAGTCCAGCGAAAATCCGACATGTTCCGTTTTTAAGACCTCGCCAGATTCAGCCAATATCTTCTCCCGAACAGCAAGGCTGACCTTACTTAAAGATTGAAAAGACAGCAAGATGCACTCTAAACGCTCTTCGATACGCCACAAGCCCCGCATAAGATAATCTTTACGGGGCCTGCGCCGCCCCACACGCGAATGCTGGATCTCTAGTCGAAGGATCTCTAGACCGCGCATGACCCGCAGCCGCTTGCAGACAGTTTCGAAGCTTTCAAAACGTCCAAAGACCACAGTGAGGTCCCTAATGGCCACGAGGCGCAGAGGACTGAGTGAAGCCCAGAACCGTCCCGGACCATCTTCGCCATAGTGTAGTACAGCGCTGCTCTGTGGATAGAGATCGTAGCAATGTAATAGGAGAGCGTTGCACCGATAGAAGAGAGCGGCGGCCTCGAAGTAGACGAGTCGACAGGTCGTTAGAAACTCCAAGACAGTTGGACCGGGGATTGTCTCTGCATGGGGTGTCCCCATAGGTCTTTGCAAGCTCTGAGTTCGATCGCTGGGGCGAGATCAGACTTCTTGCGCGGCTCGACGGTGAGCACGAGCTCGAAGATGTCATTTCTGATTTGTGGAGGTAGCTTGAATAATGGTGATCGATCTTGCGTGCATGCAGGATACTGGGCCAGACTCCTGAGGATCGAGTTCCTAGTGGTTCGCGGCGCCATGATGAATGCTGTGATTTGAATCTGGAAAGTCTTGTCAGCCGAACTTGGATGATTGGGAGGATTTGTGCAAATCGTAGTTGAGGACATGTGTCAAGCTTTGGTCAGGGTAAACAGCTGTGGAGACCAGCTGCACTCGATATCTTACCATAGCTGCTGATGAGCTTGATGTTTGCTGTCAGAAGAGACACTGATCAGCCATTACGACTCCTTACCACGCCTTAGTACGAGAGGGTGCTCCTCATCAAGTCTGGATGAGATTGCAATCCATCAGAATTCAGCGATGATACCAAACGTCAAGATATCGCAATGTATACTGTGAGCGGAGAGGCAGCCGCTTCCATCTTTTGCGATGGACTGTGATGCGGTTTATCAAAGCCTGATAGACAATCGGGGAAGGCGCAAGGATTGTCTCGGCTAGATCCGCTAGTCGCTAACTCTATGGATAACCGATGCTCGTCCCAAAATTTACAACCCTGTGCTTCTTTTCTTAATGCCTCGATAGCACGACATATGGACGCCGCCTCCTACCTCAAGCGCCAAGGCTGGCGCGGTGATGGTCACTCGCTTGACCAGACTGGTCGCGGGATCAGCCGGCCTCTCCTCGTCAGCAAGAAGGTCGACGTCCTCGGCGTAGGCCTGAACAAGCATGCCGCAGTCTCAGATCAGTGGTGGATGCGCGCATTTGACCAAGGCCTCAAAGATCTGGGCACGGGGAAGAGAACAGCTTTGGCAGATGTGAGAGAAAAAGGACATTTGTACGGGGGACTGTACGGTCGGTTTGTGAAGGGTGATGGCGTAGCAGGAACGTTCGAGACGCCGACGCCAGAGGAGAGCGGAGTCGAGCTGCCAGAGGTAGTGTTGAAGAAGCGGAAACGAGGCGACGAGGTGAAAGAGAAAGTGTCGAAGAGGTGGAAAGATGCCAAGTGCGACAGCAACAAGTCGAAGGGAAAGTGCGAGGGCAACGCAACGGAGCAAGTTACATTAGACGACAGTGCTTTGGACAAAAAAGCCATGCGAGAGGCGAAAGCTGCCAAAAAGCAGGCCAAGCGAGACCTCAGAGCGCAGAAGGCGAAAGATGCGGACTGCGCGTTGAAAGCAGTAGAAAAGGTCGACATGAAGAAGGCGAAGCGGACCAAAAGTGCAACTGGATGAAGCAAAGACTGCTACTGATGGAGCCTCATTCAGTCCATACGAGCAAAACAATCTGCGATGGATGGGTACGCATTCCACGCCAACCCTGTGCATTCGGATGGACAGCCAGACCGCCCATAGGCTTTTCTCAGAAAAACCGCCGAACAGGGCACCAGTGGGACACCAGGACCAGGTTACGTCTGAACTGTCGATTTGCTGTACAGCCGCGTATGTTAGAAGGTGGCCTGCGAAATGGCCCATAAAGACATCTCAGAAAGTCTCATGGAAAGGCAACTTACCACTCTGTGCCTAACCGCAGTTGACGGCAATTGCAATGCTGTGGCCGGTGCGTCTCGTTGATGTGCCCTTCATTCTGGTCTGGCCTTCGACCGGGGTCTTATTCTGTGCAATCTCTGATCAATTTTCGGAGCTCGGGTCCATCTTGATGGTTCTGGTGTGGCACAACGATACCAGAGGTCTCCTACTTACCCGAAGTGCGTGCACTGTCAGGTTACGGCTTCCCTTGCACAAATAAAGACAACTCTGCGGACGCTCGCCTACACCAAATGCGCAGATGTATCGAAAACTCTTCACTATACAGTGGCGCTTCATCCGTCAACTTCATTGAGTAACGATCGGATCTCAGGCAGCCCGCTTAGCACGCAGTTTGAGGACAACGGACTCTGGCGTCAAAATGAAAGGGAATCTATTCGGGAAGACACAATACGACTTTCCTCACTCTGATGAGCTGCACCCAGCTGACACAACAGCACGGTCCGCAAGCTCCCTATCTATTCTTCTTTTCTTGAAAATGCTGCCGCCAGTCCAGATAGCCGTTGGAACGGCAGTAAACATACTGATGCAGCCGAGTATCAGAGTAGCAGTCGGCCAGCCTTGAGCATCCACCACAAATCCGGCAAGAAGTGGTCCTATCATGGCCCCAGCGGCCCAAGCCATGTTGAAGAGAGCATACGCTTGAGCGAAAGCACCATTCTTGCCGAAGAATCCCGGAGGATGGCGTTGGGCTTTGGCCTCCACAGCGTATGCTATCTCTGCCATGATGGGAGTAAGAGCCAGAGTCAAGCCAAATCCAATGAGGGCCAGCAGTGCGCAGAGAAGGACTTTTTGACCCATACTATCGTGTGAAACCAGCCGAAGGAGGATCAGGAACGGACAGCAGAGAACGAAACCAGCTGTCGCAAACCACCTAGGTCCGTACTTGTCTGACAAACGGCCAATCACGGGACCTGCGAACGAGGCGACCACAATCGGCAAGAAGACCAAGCCTGCTCCTGTCGAGTCCCAATGGAATGTATCCCGGACGAACAATGGAAGTGTTGAGTCGAAAGAGGTCAGAAGTGAAGATTGAATGACACATGCCTATTAGAAGAGGATTAGAACCACTCTCTTCGTCTCGAAATGTCTCAGGGGTATGGATATCTAGTCGGAGGAACATACCCATAATGCGCACAGCACTCTTCGAGAACCAAAGAGGAAGACCACGGGCGGAAGCCGCGCGACCACCGCTTTCACGAACCCTGGAGCGCTTTCAGGGATCAGCGAAGTAGCGTGACTGGTTGCGTGGCTCGCTTTGCGTTCTATGGAAGGCTCTTCAGACACGTCCTGATCGACCTCGTCTCCATTCCTGGTCGAACCGGCTTTGCGCGCCTGCTTTTCCACATCGTCCAAAGACCCCTGATTCTCGGCCCCAAGAGCCTCTTCTGCAAATGGCGCCTGGTCTGGCAACCATTTCCTGGCGTTCTTCTTTTCGATCATGGCAAATCGCATGATTATGTCCAGCACAATCAGTCCGAACGCCATGGCATAAACCTGGTAGTACCCAGCGTACTGGAACACAACACCTCCTAGGAGTGGTGCAAGAAGGATGCCGAGACTCATGGAGAGTCCAACATAACCCATAGCACTGCCGACATCATCGGGACCCACTGTGTCGACCAACAGGGCTAAGCCAACCACCCAGACCACTGCAGCGCTTGCCCCTTGCAAAACACGACCAGCTGCGAGTACACCGATGCTGTCACCGACGGTCAACATAGCTGTCGAGGCTCCTAGAAGCAGCAGTCCCACCATAAACAGTATCTGTCGCGACTTCATCCGATCGGCCACCCATCCGAACATGGGCGAGGCGACGAGAAGAGCTGCTCCATAAACCGCTAGAAAGATTGAGATCCATGATTGAATGTCGCTTTCGTCGATACCCGCCCGCTCAGTGAGGGCGAATGGGAACACTGGCACGACGATGCCATACGCCTTATGATCATCAGCACTTGCCGGGCGAGATCGAGATGGTGTACTCACAAAGATGTCTGTGAAAATGGCTGCTGCAACAACTAAGATAATGAAAGTCTTTGAGCTCCTAACCTTCAGCAAGACTGGCGGTTTGGTATCCGATCCCCAGTACCAGGCAAACATGCTGATGGTGAATATCCGATATTGAAGTCCGTGGAGAAGCTCGTGAAGCAGAATGTCAAGCTTCACACCTTTTCGTCCTTCGATACGTGATTGTTGTAAGAGGATCGACCACTGAGACGCTTGACATGCTTCGCGAAGCTTTTACGTCGTATTGTTAGTTGTTGCCATCACGAATGCTGGCTAAAGTCCAGCTCATGCTGTGTTCGGGACGCGCGCGCAAATTGGAGGCCAAAGTGATGAGCACATGGAGGCAATTTTCGGTTCGGTACGTAAGAATGAAAGAACGACAATCTGCCGGGCATGCGGGAACGTGCTTTTTTGCCATGTCTGGTTAGCAGATTGCTCCTTTGCCAAGTGAGAACGGAGGCTGCCGATCGGGGTCGGCATGGGTTGAAGCGAATGCCGAAGCCCTTACATCAGTGGTGGTGGTTGGCAGTCAGAACGACCTCAGGGTACATGAACACCGGTAGAGACTTTCAATTCTGTCCCCTTCGAAGTTCGTGGCGCAGGGAAACGAGCAAGGCCTTTGAGCGGCGCAAGAATAAGTCTGGCTCGTTGGAGTACGGCGAGCTATCTTCGAGGTAAAGCCAGTCTATCCTGATCGCACAGTAGCTTGCAGCTGATAGTGAGCTGTACGCCCTGGTGTCGCAAACATGGGCTGCATGAATCGCCCACGGCCTTGAGTGTCGTTATTCCGCGTTACGCGCATTCGCTGGAGGTCCGTTATACGATTCACGTCTCGAGGGCCTTATCAGTGGCTACCGGCCGGGTGGAATCATGCTGACGGTATTACCGGCGAGTGCTTGTAGATGTCAGGAGAAGAGAGGTGAAGTCAAGTTGGAAGAAGGAGCGTGCGAGAGTGCGGCATACGAGAAACCCGACTCAGACCCGCTAATAAGCTAGCCCTAAAGCGTCTGAGTGCTTGCCTACGCTCTCGCTAGATCATCGATGTATCGATATATCGATAGATCGATATGTCGCCGAACGTCGTCTACATCGTACGCTACTCGCGCACATGTCGAGCTCATGTGACTCTGTCCGCACCAAGTTCAAGACATTGTCGCCAAACTCCAGGATGCCATGCGGGTATCAAATATGCCAATGCTCCCCATCTATTGTGCCGTCCACTCAATTGTAACATCGCCAAAAGGACTTACATTCTGCCAAACCGCCTATCAATACTATACCTGCACGTTATGAGGCCTGTAGCCTCAAAGAAACGCTCATGCTTTCACATTCATCTTCCAACCAACCTTGCTAACCCTCGTCGCAATGACCAGACAAGTGCAGACGGTCGTAGCGAATGCAGCCCAGAGTTGTGCACCAAGATATTTGCCATGCATTGCGGACATAATCGCGCCTCCCAGCGAGGGTCCAGTCAACGCGGCAAAAGACAAAGTGCTAAATCCCATCCCGAGTCGTGTCCCGAACTTGCTCATGTCCATTGTTAGACTGGCAATCGTCGACGGAAAGAGGCATTGAAAAGCTCCGCTCGCTGCTCCATAGAAGACGACGTAGACGTAGACGCCCGCGGTGCTCTCAACAGCGATCCAACAGAATGCGACAAGACTGAGGACTGCCAAGGTGGGTATTGCAACGTTGAGCTGACCATATCGACCGGCGAAGAATGGAGGTATCACTCTGAAAGGCATACCGGCGCCGTTCAGGATGATTGTGATCGTGAGAGCGTTGGCGAATGATATGCCAATAACTTCGTTGGCGAAAGAAGACAACTGCGAAATGGTCAGCACAAACCGCGCAACGTAGTCGCATGATACGTACATAGTAGAAGGTGTAGTAGATCGGCCACATCACGAAGAACACCGCTGCCACGAAGAGAGCATACGGCGGCTCCTTGAAGGCCGTGAAGTCGATCATCGGACCTGTCTTGCGAGGTGGTAGTCTCGGTCTCATGAATGCAGCGATAATGCACAGTAGTGCAAGATTGAAGAATCCCAGGACTCTAACTGTCCATGCGAATCCAAGTTTCGGAAGTAGTTGCTGCACGAAGACAGGGTAGATCATGCCGCCAGCACTGTTTCCAGTGGTTGCCAACCCCACAGCGATAGCTCGTCTACGGGAGAAGTATGTCCCGATCAATCCCATTGATGGAGTGAAGAAAATACCCCCGCCTATGCCGGTCATGACGCCCTGACTCAGCATAAGTTGCCAGTAAGTCTTTGATAGAGACATAAAGAAGATTCCAAGGACTTGTATGATACCACCAACGATGAGAGTAGGTATGTACAGCCCAGCGTCAAGTAATCGTCCTGAGAAGGCTCCAACAAAGAAGGTTAAGAAGTTCTGTACACTTCCAATCCATGATATTGTAGATGCTGATGTATCTAGATTGAGCGAGTAGTACGATTGGAATACGCCATCTGTCTATCGTGTGAGCAGTAGCATTTTTTGAGACTCATCACTTCTTACAAGAGTTGATCCAACCCCAGGTGATCAGAACCACAAGCCAGCACATTGCTACCTGTGTCCATGCTTTCACGCCGCCATCCGGAGGAGGCGGGGGGTTGACAATAGATCGGGTCGTGATCCGTGATGCGACTTTGCTGAGCACATTGCTAGCATTCCTATTTAGGTCCAGAGATGAGAGATCGTGCGAAGGTGGAGAATCGTGCTCCTCCTGGGAAAATTGGCCCTGCTCTATCGCATCCAGATCCTGGGAGGATGCCCCAGACGCATCACTGCCAGCGCTGTGCCGCTTCGTTTGCTTCTCAACAAAATCAAGGGAGCCCGGCAACTCAACTGCTTCAAACATTATTGCGAGCGTGGTTTAGAATGAAGGGCATCGAGGCCGACAAGCCATGTAATGCGAGAAATCATGACTGTACCGATACCTACCACTTGCCTGCTCCGCTTTCGCTAAGAGGTCACCGATTGGGGAATCCTCTGTGAAAGGGCGCGTTGAGTGTGCGTTGTCCCCACGGCCCTCACTAATGATGCTGCCAGAGCTCAAAGCTGCGGCAGCACTCTGCCGTTCTGCCGCGAGGCGAACATGTTGCTGCCCGCCGAGCAATGCAGTCTCTGCTGCACACTTTCATGCTATATGTGGTGTCTCTTGCGAACATAAGAACGCTCATCTGAAGACGCCAACGTTTGATGAACGATGGAGGACGTGAGGTTGATCAAGGATGTTGGTGATGAGATGAGATGAGATGAGATCTCAGATGGTGCAACGTGCCCAAAAGCTTGGCGGCTATTCACGACTTCTTTCACAAAGGAGCGTCCTCCAGGACCCTCTTCCGACATGCAACCACTGCGGAATACAATCTGCTCTCACAGTAGCATCCAGCAGCGGCTTGGTGATGAGTAATATACGATGTCCTCGGATGCCGAGCTCACTTGGCAGGCAAAGACAGCCTTCAAGATACTGGCCGCTCGAGAGCGTGGATGTCGCATAAGCCACAAGAAGTCGAGATCAGGTTGCAAAACCCGACGCATCAAATGCGATGGGAGGCGACTCCGTTGCGTCAATTGCTTGAAGTCGAACCGTTCATGCGAACATGGGCAGACACAATCACCGCACCCGAGTGGCAACAGTCACTCTTCCTTTGGGATCCAACTATGCCAAAATCTAGGTCTTCGAGGAGAGCCTGAGGGACGCACGCTCGTTCATTTCCTCTCATGGACGGCGCCCCGACTGGCTGGCACTTTGACAAGGACTTCTGGTGTGGTCAAGTGTTGCAGCTTGCCCAAGACGAGTACTACGTTCTTGATGCTCTTCTGGCAATCTCGGAGCTATGTGAGCATCCCTAATCCATGAAGAGCTTCAATGCAGCCAAGGCGATCTCTGCGCTGTCTTCGGGCCAGGGTGAAAACGCTTCCAGGTCTAACGGTACGAACAGCGTATATCCAGCTTTCTCTAAGCCTCTAAGCCTCTAAGCGATAAGCATCATGCCAGCGCCCTCGAACACTACAAGCGAGCTATTGCGAGCATGCGCACGAGAGTTCAGTTTGGCACGATTGAAAGCTCTATGGCTCTGCTAAGCTGCACTTTGTTCATCTGCATCAAAGTCATGCGCGACAATATGTTTGGAGCGATGGCGCTCTTCGCGAACAGCACTCAGCTTCTGAAGGATGATGACCGACCTCCGTCTACTGGGAGGTGGCGCTAGTATATGGCAGAGAAGAGCGGTGTTCGAGAACCTGCAGCTAATGTTGGACCGTCTGGCTACCCTTGCTGCTATATTTGGGAAGCCGGTGCTTTCTGCATCGTCTCTCGACCGACCTCTCACTTCCGACAAGCCTCGAACAGCTACAGGGCAATGGTGTCTTCTCATGACTACTTATCGACCAGTGTTTTCCAAGCCAGCGCGGGCGGAGTGCCGACCCTCCAACGCTCGAGAAGGCTGATGTCGATGCATTGGACGGCTTACCAGCTGCTGTCACGCAAGACCTCGCGCCGGGAATGACACGGAAACTGGCGGTTCCACCACACTTGCGGAGAGGAGCATTCAATTATACAAACGGTTGCAGTCCTGGCATGCATGACGACAGGCTGACGATAATGGATTCGGATGTTCAAACGTCCGCAAGCCTGCTGACCTATTACCACGCAATGCTGTCTTTTGCTTTCGACGCGCCTGACTGGCGGCGAAATGTTCTTTGACGAGGACACGCATGAGTTCAAAGAGATTTTCCCTTACGCCGAGGTTTATCTTGCCAACAAAGGCGAGAGATCGGCCTTTACGTTCGAAGTTGGCGTTGTCCCGCCTTTGTATCTTGTAGCGACGAGGTGCCTTGTGCCTTCTATTGAGAGGAAAGCTATCGAGATGATGAAGAGGGTCTGTCTATCTCTACCTCGCGGTGACCTTCTGCAGTTTTGCTGACTTGTTCAGGCTCCACGCAAGGAGAGCGTCTTGGGCTCAGACTCTATGTCACAGTTCACTGAGCGCATACTGGTCATTGAGGAAGAGAAACTCCACGATCAACCACCTATAGTACCGAATTCGGCGTCTAATCCAAACGATATCTCCCCGCCGGCTGCATTGGCAAGGACACCTGGCCCAGAAATCGTCATGAACGACTCCGCTGGCCGATTTGATGCTCGCATTACTCGTTATTCATATGATCCGATCACTTCTTGATTACCGATTTGAGGTCTGACACGTCACACCAGAGACATTATGTCGCGCCGGATCGAGTCCGCGTAATTCCGGGGGACCTGGTCATGGCCCCACCTTGACTTGTCACTTCGCTCAAGTCAAACCAGAATGAGTGTCAGCTCTCATCCGGTCCTGTGTACACCAGTTAGCGAGAGCTTGTCTGTGGCCAACAGATTGGACTTACCATATCCCAACGACCATAACCATATATCCTGGCCAAAACTTCTTGATTCCTCAAGCGGACATCGCGCATGTATTGAGCTTGATTGAATTCACCAGCGGTCCCTGTACTCTCTTCTTCGGGATTGTCCTGGCCGAAGAAGCGGAAAACTGCGAAACCAATGATGACTGATGCGCCAGCGGCTAATATCGCCAGAAAGATGACGAGTCCGTCACTGAGACCCATTGCTGATTGTTGGCGTCTGCTGAAATGCGGTGGATGTGGAGATTGGAGCTCGGCTTGGAAGCCGCTGTGATCATAGCAATGGCAGTCGTGAAGCAAGAAGCTCTAGTGAGTGTTTTTGCATCGTACTGTACGGACGAGAAGGAGAAATACCACTGCTGACAAGAAGCACCCAAGTTTTCTATTGTGGAAGGACGTCACGTCGCAATCGGGTCAAGTTCGCCAAATCTATGATTGGTCCGGTCCAGTGCCTGTCTTGCCTGACGACTCCGAGTGTGGTGTGAATTCTCGTATTTTCGCTCGTTCGCATCGGAATATACTGCGTCTCACCCGGCAGCCGCGTCACAGACACAGCTTATTCGTGTTGGTCCCCATTACACGCGTACCAAACCTCCTCAACCTCTGTTTGCCAAGATGATGCCGCCAATATAATCCATTCCTTCGGCACGATAGTAGTCCGGTTCGGCATGAGACGTGGTGTTCTGCTCAAACACAAAATTCTTCGAATTCCCGATGCTATATGATGGCCACTCTTGTGCATCGACTGCGGAGATGGTCAGCCCGAATGCACATGCGTTATCTCACGACTCAACAGGATTGCCGGGGGATCTATGCTTACCTCCCAATTGCCGATTAGGGTCACCAAAGTTTGCGAAGGATATCCACATTCGTGTCATGAGCTGCGCCAGCTTCAGGTACTTTGGTCGTTCTTCTCCTCCCATTGGATTCGGTCCTCCCTACACACAAGTGCGTTAGCCATACTCGAACACGACGTGGCAATGTGTCAGCAACTGCTGCTGAGCTCGGAATGCCGCGCGCTGTGCTCAGACGTGGGATGCGCCCGCCCCTTTGGATTAACTTACATTCTGCGGATATCCTAGACCTTCGACATTGTGGAAGACGAAGGCTACTTCTTGGAAGTGCACAGCGCCCGCGAGCCACGATATGCCGTTCACCTGTACTTAGTCAGCTCAGTCCGTCACATGGTGCTCGAAGACCACCGCCGCTGACCAGCACGTTGAAGCGATATGAGTAGACGGGTACGCCATGCTTCGCCCACCACTGCGCTGCAAAACGCCTCGGAGCAGCCATCCGTGAATCGCCACCAAGAGCAGCTGTTCGCTTGAACTGGAGGCCGATTGTCGCATTCGGCCGTCCTTCTATCGTGGCTGGAATTCCTATCTCCGGAATGTCTGGATACAGGATTGTAAGGTCCTGGGCAGTGGCAGTGTCGTAACCCAGGTCCTGAACATATTCCAGAAACTCGGAAGAAGTGTTGACATTGGCTCCGCCAAAGCCAGTCCCCTCATCAGTGTTGGTTCCGATGATGTATGGTACACGCACAAAGTCTCCACGCTCAAGCTGTGCAGAAGCGTAGTCCTGGATGAAGTCTCCATCCACCACGAACCCATATCGGGCACCACGAGTCGCGGTCGAGTTTAGAACAGCGTTCAAGCGATCAACTGGCACTGTCCTGAGGCAGTCCAAGACCGACGGCGTGGTGTTTCCGCAGCCAGTCTGAGAAGAGATGTTGGCGATTACTGGCTCCCAGTCGTCGGCGGTCGGATACGCTGTGACGCCAGCAGGGTTTCCGGATTCTGCGATTGCACCGGCGAACAGCTGATCATCGCGGCCATTGTAGGCCAGCAGCTGCGCAGCAACAGATGTTCCGCCAGCGCTCTCGCCTTGGATGGTTACACGATCTGGGTCGCCACCGAACGCTGCGATGTTCTCACGGATCCATTGCAGTGCCAGACGTTGGTCTCGGAAGCCGGCCATTGCATTGCCAGAATCTTGGATCTCTTTGCCGTAGAGGAAGCCCCAGGCGGATAAGCGGTAGTTGATGGACACTGCTACGATCGGCATCCCTGCTTGGGCTGATTGCTGCACGATGAAGGACTGGTTGTAGCGGCGATCAGATGAGCCTCCCATTACGAGACCTCCTCCGTGGATCCAGACCTGGCTGTGTCAGTATCCTATCGACGGTCGAGTTGGCGAGCACGTACTAATACAGGCAAGCCGTCACCTGCTCCTCTTGATCGAATCACGTTCAATGTCAGACAGTCCTCAGAGACATAGTTCCCCTGGCTCCACGTGTCTTTGCCATAGCCAATGCATTGGTACCCATACTCGGTTGCATTACGAGTGTCAGTCCAGCTGCTATTGAGTGGCTGTGGAACACGGAAGCGGAGATCTCCCACAGGCGGTTGTGCATATGGCATGCCCAGGAAGTTATCTGTGCCGTACGCGGTGGCGTGGTATCCTTCGTATGTGCCATTTCTCACCTTTACAGTAGGAGGACTGCTGCTCTCCTGGCGCTCAGTGATGAATGCCGTAGCTGGCGAAAGCGCTAAGAATAAGCATGCTGCTTGGAAGATATTCATGTTCTCGATCAGATAAATACAGAGTTTTGCGGCGTAAACTTCCTGTCTTATACATCTACATATGCGAACTACTCCTCGCAAGACGTCGCCACCATCGACTCGAGCACAATAGCATCTCTGGCCTCTCATCTGCCGCGGATGAATCAATGTAGGCAGGTCGATGCTACTCCAAAGCGGGGATGATGTGCTCTTGCATGCCAAGCCGGGTATTCCTATGAGAGATCGCTTCGTTCGCGCATCGTGGGTGAAAGGGGTCCTACATATTTCATCTAGAGGTTGAGAATTCAGACAAGTATAGCGGCTGTGGCCCACCAGATGCCTGCCACATACACTCACATCATTCGGCTTCCATGCTTCATCCTCTCACGCCATATCTCTTGGCACCCTGACATCTGCTCCTACTCCATCGTCTCCGTACAAGTCGTCTGCGTCAAATTCTTGTCCACAGACAAAATAGACGGCTTGATATGCAGCAGCCTATCCAAATATTCCCCGAGACCCCCAGATAATCCTTCACCACCTGCTTTGGCGTGATGCGCCACACTCATATTATTATACATCCCCGCCTGCAACAATTCCAAATGTACCAGATCCTTATTGCCAATGGTCTCAAGACAATGCGCCGTGACCACGGGCACGCATCCAGTATCTCCAGCCTGGAAGTCGAGGGTTGGTGATACTTCGGGCGCGATGTAGGCAGCGAGACCACCCTGACCGCTGATGAAGTAGGTCCGTTCGTCGAAGGTGGTGTGCCAATGCAATTCTAGTTGCCCGGACTGCACCCAAGTAGAGGAAACAGAAGGAAGTTCTTTTGGAGTGTGTTCAGTGGCGAACTCTGGAAAGTGAGCCGCTTTCTGCTCGTGCTGCTATTGCTTCGACCTTGTGAAGACGAGGAATGATAGCAGGTTGAGGACGTGGTCTGAGAGTGCGTGAGAAGCTCAAGCTGCGACGATGAGGTAGCCTTGGGCCATGATGACCAAACGAGAGGAGATGTGAACGGCGAAGAAAGCTGCTGCGAAGAACTTACCGACAGCCTTTATATGCTATCGCGAGCGATCCACTTGCTCGCACACGAGCTGAAATGCTCCAATTCGAGAATTGAGCGAAGGTCACGAGGCAGACAGAATCTTGTTTCATTGCTGCACCTTTGAGACACCCCAGTACAGTCTGCGTGTACCACCATCTTGTGGATGTGCTGATGAAGCGGAGACGTGAGGTCAGCGCACCTAGGGTCGTAGCACGATAGCGAGAGAGGCCGGCCGAATCGCAACGCGACGGGTGCCTGGCTAGGTATTCCCCTTGCATGCCGCGATGTATGCATCCTGCAGGGCGCTCTTAGGCTGGGCTATGCTTTCAGCAATTCACGTCGTTGCGCCTAGCAGCGTGAACCGCGGCTGTGCACTCATACATACCACCTGGGTCGTTCAGTAACAGTCACTAGGGCAAAGCGCTGCCTTCAATAGCCAGGGGACCTGTTTCGTCATGCGCACATGAGCTGCAGTCCGATACAGTCTGGTCTGCCAGGATACAAGTCAAGGTACAGTCAAGCAGTCCTAAGCAATCTTGGAAGTCCAAGGCGGGAATCATAAGTGGCCCAAGAAGTGCGATCACGTGATCATCCTGCAAGTGGGCTGCGGCTGGGTAAGGAACAGTATCGATTTGATAGCGCGGATGTGGCCCAGGCTTAGGACCTTTGATGGAGGTGTCATAAAGCCTCATTTTGACCACGGTAGTATTTCGAACACTAGCAAACGCAGGATATGTGTTGATAGAGGGTACTTCTTGTGCAGAGGATTGTCGTCAGGGCCATGACCTAGTGGTGCTGGACAGATCGTGCTTGTACATTCGGACCAGTTCTCTGCCCATTGGGGCAATCGACTGCGCTAAAGAACCGGCGTTGCTCCAGATCACAGCACTTTGGTTCCGTGTGGGCAGGTTTAGTAGTCTATTCACCATGAGCCATTAAGTGGACCTTACATGAACTGGTATAGAGACCAGCAGGGAATTGTCAAGATTTGTCAGAAACTTGGCGGATGAAGTGGCGATTCTACGCACTTGCGTGGCAGCTCGGCGGATGGATGTAGCGGTGTTCCCGGCCATTCGTCGATGTTTGGTTTTGTCAATCTTCACAATACTCGAAAGTGCGTTATTGCTTGCTCAAAGTCGTCTTCCATCCATGTCTGTTCCGCAATGCTTCCTGCTGACTGCCAGAGGCGCAGCTGAAGGGGCCAGGTGCAGCAAGAATGCTTGACTAGTGCTTGGTACTGGTGCTGACACCAAGACCTGTAGTGTCGATGGTGGTGATCTTGGCTGCCCATACCGGCCTCGCAGCCTTTGCTCCATTAGGACGTGCGCCTTCCAAGTTGTGAGATCCAGATGAAGCAATAGTTGGAGGGCCGTGGCTGTATGCGCGTCAGGTCATCAATACCAAGGTCTCTGGAGTTGGACAGGAGAGTCTTGGCTTCTTGTAAGTAGTCGTATCTGCTTCTGGGTTCGACCGTGAGCGGGCTGACACATGCCGCTAGCTGATGCGAAAGCCGCGTCGATGGCTCCAACTCTTTCAGGACGCATGATTCACTTCAAGCCGGCGTTGCCTGTTGTGTTGGCGACATTGCTATGCTTCTGCGGCTGTTTTGCCGGCTTGCGTCGAGTTGAGGATGGCATCCAGTCTGGTTCCTCGGCATCTTCTAAAAGCTCAACAATCTCGACTTCTTCCGCGGGCTTCTCGGCGATGCGACGGCGCTTTTTGCTGGCGCCACCCGTAGCCTGACCTGCGTCGCTGTCGGCTTCTTGCTCGGCCCACTTTCTCAGGACTGCGTCTTCAGACTCGTTCTCCAGTGAGTGAAAAGAAGCATGATGACCACACCCGTCACAGTCGAAGCTGGTGGCCGCCTGCAGTTCTTAGCATATGGTCATCTATCTGCGACAAGATTGACACACCTTCACTGGATGGAGCATGAAGCGTAGGCATGGACACGACGACAGTATGGATGTCTTGTAGCCACACTTTCCCTTGGGAGGCCTGTAGTCCATCGCAGCCCACACGCTGTTCTTTGGCGCCTGGTTCGCCATGTTGCTGCCTCAGCTCAGATCATCTTGTGTGGTGTCGTTTGTTACATGTATGAGAGGCACGCGTTCTGGCGCGTCAGCGGACAATATTCGGATTTAGTTCGATCACGTGCACGCCGTTCTATCTGCCAGCTAGAATACTTCGATTCACTTACATACTTGGTATTACATTTGCATCTCTTCACGCCAGACCCTCCCGAAAGATTCGATATCGAGCACTGCGAATAAGGCTTTCGGATACCACAAACTCTACTTGCGCGACTGTATTTGCGACACTCACAAGATGCCGAAATTCTTCTGCGATTATTGCGATGTCTACCTCACACACGACTCGATGAGCGTGCGGAAAGCGCACAACAGCGGCCGCAACCACCTACGGAATGTCGTCGATTACTACCAACAGATTGGACATGAGAAGGCACAAGCAGTCATAGACGGGATTACGAGCAGTTATGCAGCAGAGGGACAGGCTGTGCCCAACATGGGCGCGCCGGGCATGGTAGGGCCACCAGGCTTTGCACCACAAGGCATGCCAGGCTTTCCGCCGCCGATGCCAGGAGCGATGCCTCCGGGTAAGACGAGCTGCGTACACACTGAAAGGTGACATGACATACTGACAATTGCCAGGAATGCCACCCTTCCCACCAGGAGGTCTCCCACCCATGGCACCCGGAGGACGTGGTATGCCACCTCTTCCACCTGGCTTTCCTCCAGTACCAAACGGCTTCCCGCCTGGCTTCAACCCGCAGAATATGCCACCATTCCCACCAAACGGCACACCTACACAGGGCTCCCCTCCAGCGGCTATGCCTTTCCCACCACCAGGAGGCTTCCCGCCGAACATGCCACCCAACTTCAACGGGCAAGGTCCTAGCCCTGGGCCTGGACAGCATATGAACCCCCCGCCTGGTGTGCGAGGACCAGGCGTTGGGAACGATAGATAGAGACCATCGCATGGGAAGAAATCTAGGATAAACGAGCAGCGTCCTTCGATGCATGGTGATGGGCCATATATGCTGTGGGACACTCGAGGACGTGGCAGAGGATCGAAGCGGCCGGTGTCTGCTAAGAGGCACTTCACCGGGAAAGAGAGACGGTAGTCGCCGGAAGAGAAGCAGAAGGCAACACGATAAAGCTTGCCCATCCACTGCCGCTCAAGTGAAACGCCGTGGGAAAACTAGCTCTACTCAAATACCACGATTGGAGAGACACCAGTGGGTGAAGTTACGGTAGGCGCACGCAGCGAGGTGGACGAGGACGCAGCTCGTTTGTCGTACTACGGTTTGATAGCAACGTAGCTGGTAAGTCCACGCAAAGAATCCGCTTATGCCATAGCTGAAATAACATCTGCAGAGCTCAGTACCACGTCATGGCAAGATGCACATCGATCATGATCAACCTCGTTCCTCCGAGCATCTCCATCATGTGCGCAAATCTGTGTTATATCTTGGTGACTAGCTTCGAAAACTTGGAAACATCGCCAATTGCATGACTGTCCGAAAAGCGCGACTCGGTGTGGCCATTGGATGACAAGAACAATTGAAGAGACTCGAGGAGTCCTTGTCAATATGCGGCATTATTACCACAATGAGAGGAAATTTTGAGAGTCCCACAGATGAATGTGGGAACAACGGATTTGCGAGAATCTTATTGTTGAACTTGCTTGCATGGAAGCGTCTGAATCTCTTGAGAGCGATACCGCCAGTATCGAAATGCATTACAGCTCGAATCTTCTCCTCTCTCCAAAAAGATACTCTGTCAGGATTGCCGGTGCATTTAATGCTTCTATTGCTCATGGTGACTCTTCAGCAAACGATAGTAAGTCGTCAAAGCTTCAGCAATGCTCTTGGGTCGGCACAAAGTTTGCATTCACTGCATTCACATGCAGACCGTGCGCATCCGAAGTTTCGCCGTGGCCGCAAACAATCCTGCTTTTTCTTAAAAACGCCTATGCTCTAAGAGACGGCCTGCAAGACACACAACCTTCAAGACTTACAAATACCACCACCATCCTTCGACATTACCATCACCACTCCTTACCACACTCTACACACATACTCAAACACTCTCTCTTGCGAGCAATTCTACTCGCTATATACATTGGTAGTCCGCGACCTGACACTTCAGAACAGTGCGACTAAGCGATGTCTTCAAAAACTTCCACCGACCGCTTCGCTACCGACCGCGTCCTGCAGACTCGAGGCCCGCTCAACGCTGACGGCACCACCGCATTACGCTCAGACATCCTCAACACCACGGGAGGAGGCGCGCACGAGATCAATGCAGAAGATTTCATCTCGGCCAAGATCCCCCAAGTCAACACCGACAACATCCAGAACGGCGTGTTCCACGGCATGATCGGAGACTTGAGAGCGGGAAAGGGCCATCGCGGCTTGTCATCGCTGCAATTCAACGCAATGCAGGATAACGCGATGACAGGCACCTCTCACCTGCTGAGCGAAGACGAGATGCGGCCCGACGCCGTGGACGAAGTCGGCGATGTGGAGGAGCAGGAGCAGGACGCGCCGAACGAAGACAACGACGACGACGACTCGGCTGCACCAAACCAAGCGACTGCCAACCCATCCGACCAGGCTCCACCCGAGATTAAGATCAAGATCAAGAACGGCGAAGAGCGCTTCAATCGCGCGTACGTCGACGCCCATCCCACCGAAAATTTCACCCACATGGGTAAGGGCTCGTGGCGCCGCGGCCTCCCTCGTCCAGGCGATAATACAAAGAGCGGCGTGAGAGGACCTGGGGCGGCGCGGTGGAAGCGTGATCACACTGGCAGGGGATAAGAGAGCATGTGAAGGAAGCCTCCTCTGGACCACGCACGGAGGAGTAAGGACTGGTGGGACGCAGCGTGGAGGTGAAGGTCGGGCGTTTGCACCCTCAGCCGAGCGTGCGTAGTGTCGTTGAGTAGGTACGATTCAGCGCTCTCGTTCCCATTCGAATCCAAAGGCCTACAGAATGGGGGATTGGTCAGGTAAACGAAATATGATTTGGGCTGCGGTCGCTTTTGCTCTACTCGGTCGAGTATTGGAGTTTGCGAGCTGATGTAACAGCGATATTACCGGAGCATGCTAAGATGCCGGAGTATCAAAGACTCTCGTTGTTCTGGTCATTCAAAGCAGCTGAACGTCGGGAGGAAGCCGAGACCCCTCGGTCCAGGGGCTAAAAACGCGAGACAGAGCGCGTCACGCGTCGTGCGAAGAGAAATCGAGGCCTTGATGATAGCATGCCGTTGATTCGCCTGATAATGTGCCATGTCTACCATGATCGATTGACATCTCTACTCAATGCTAAGCCTAGTGCCATTCTCCTTCTTGACAAAGTCCAAGAAAGGCTGCAACTCAGCCGTCGTCACCCCATTCACCAAGAACACCGCAGGCTTCCCATACGGCGCGCTCACCTCCACCTCCTGTCCACCGGTATACACCTGTCCCGTCCAGACGTGCTCATAAGTCCTGCTACTGTCGCCAGGGAAGTATACACTCACGCTAAACGTCTGTGGGTCCAAAACCGGGGCGACATAAAGGTGCTCACCCAGGTAGAAGCTTTCATAGCTGATCTGCCTCGCGCGAAGGTCTGACGTGTGGTACATGACTGGAGCGCGAAGCAGTGGCCATCCCTTGGTCTCGCTCTCGGTCTCCAGGACGTGGCGTCTGTACTTCGCCAGCGAGACGAAGAGACGCGCGTTGTAGGCGTAGTACTGATACGTCGTACTGTTGCGGTAGAACTGGGCGTTGACCTCTGGGATGTTGCCCTCATGCGAGCGGAAGACAGCACTGCTGACTGCAGCGAGTTCGCCCCAGCGTCCCAGAAGTTCAGGCGAGCGAGTGACGTTGAAGTCCTGGTAGGTCAGGACCGTGGTGTAGCCTCCTACATCGGAGTGTTGCTGGGAGTAGCCTGAAAGACCCATATGCACCATGATGGTGACGACAGATTTGATGCCGTCGTGAACGCCCCAGTCGACATTTTGATCGCCGACCCAGAAGAGGTTCATGTTCCTGTTGGAAGACATGGAGGCAGAGCGATGAAAGAGCAGCGCTTCGTTCTCGAGGCCGAGTTCTTCGACCACGCCCCGTTGGAATTCGGCCCATTGGGCTGGGTAGGCGTTGTGGTAGAAGAAGGCGTCGCTGACCATGCGGTAAAGCTTTGTATCGGCCGTCAGAGGGGTGTACTCGCCAAAGTCGCTCATGAAGCCGGAGATGTTCGCGTTCCAGACCTGAGTCTTCAAGACGTCGATGAACCACGTTCGCAGGCCCGGATTGGTCAGGTCGATGATTCCAGCTTCGATTCCGGGACCGCTGGAGATTACGGCGGTGTCGTTGATGGTTGTATTCTGGACGAAGTAATGAGCAGCACTTGCTTCGTTGTACAAGCTTCGGCGGTAGCCGGTCGATTTGGTAGACACGTTGGCGAGGAACGGGTTAATGTACGCGAGCGTACGAATGTTGTGCTCGTCACGCAGGTTCTGCACAAAATCGCCCCAGGTAGGGTAGAGGTAGTCGTCATTTTCCCAATTCCACCACAGACGACTAATGTTCACGAACGGACCTTGCTGAGGGTGCGTGCCACACCAGTCTTGAAGCCAAACACCAGCGATTGGGCAGCTGATATTCTCACTAAGACCTTGCTCGACGATGCGATTGACCTTGTCCTGCCCGCCCTGGATACCCAAGATCGCGCCCTCGTCAACCCACTTTGGCAGCGCTGGCATCTTCCCAGTATATGCAGTCAATGCCTCAACAGCATCGAACAGGTTGCCTGCCCGAGTGAAAGCACCATCGACACTGAGAGAATCATATCGAATCGTGACCTCGTCAGCTTTCGTGAAGTCGAACACTGCATATCCCGTGCTCTTTTCCGAAAGATAGAAGACGTTGCCGTCCGTCGAGACATACGTAGGTACACCAGTGTACGTCGTGTAAAAGTCGCCACCAGCAATAGATCCATTGGCATTCTCGATGGATGTGACAGGCTCATCGCCTCGTCCGACACCCTGCTCGCGAGAAAGGATGGGGATGCTTTGATTCTTGAGAGACCCGAACGAAGCTTGCGCTCCAGCACCGTAAAAGTCTTCTGCAGCCGATGATGCAAATCGGAAGTACACCTTCTTCAGCGGCTGTGCTGCATCCGAAGAAGCCGAGACATCGAGGTAAAATGCCACGCGATCCGTCAAGTTCTCCGGTACCCAGAAAGTCAGAGCATAAGGAGCAGATGCATCTCCACAGTTGAGCAAGTGTCCTGTCATCTGAGCTGCCTTCCCAGTAGCTGTTCCAGCCCACACGACCTCGTCAATGCTTGTGATATTCTGGTCGAGACAGGCATTGATGTCGATGTTCGTGATGTTGAAAGCTCCGCTGGACCCAGTCACCGAATCGTTTCCAGCACTAGCACTGATGAATGGCTGCTCCGGTACAGTGCTCCAGAAGGTGGTATTCACTTTCGCGATCTCGACCTTGGCCTCATTCCAAGACAACGAGAAGTCATCGCTCAAGCTCCACGAGTTGGCCGAGGGAGACGCGAGGATAGTCTGCGTTGACGCAGCACATATCGAGAGGCTGAACACCGCTAACGGGCTTCGGTGATGCATCCTGGCCGCAGCGTCCAGAAGACGGCAAGACGGCGGCAATGTCCAGAAGATGGTGGCACGGGGACTCACATGTTGGGCAACAGCTTCCTTTTGAAGTCTGTCGGGCGTTTGACTGTTTACAAATGTCAACACTCAATGCCTGCAATTTCCGAGAGGCGCAACCTCGCGTGAACATGGCTATGGCTACTCAGGAACGAGAGCACTTAGAGCACCAAAGATCCCGAACTGGTGGAAAACTTGGTGGAGCTGTCGGTTGATGTCATCGCATCCTTGCGAGCACGCAAACGCTTGAGATTCCCGATGTCGTCCCGATGAACTGCTGTTGAGTGATGAGCGACGAACAACATCGGTCGTCTTTCTGGAGCATATCGTGGTCACAGACCCCACCCACATATGCTAGCTGCTATCGATCAGGCTGACAGCATCTTCTCCTCCTCAGAAGGTCAGACGTCTGCTGCTGAACTCAGGCCAGTTCTGGCAGCACAAGTCAGCCATAGCATCGGGTAGAGACACCGCATTCGCTTGTTGAGAGGCCGCCAAGCGCTCCCGGTCCGTTCGGAAGAACAGGCTCTGGTGCAGGTTTTGCCTTGATACTGCATTGAGTGTATCTCCGATGTCGTAGATACGAATCAGTCCTAATAGCAGGAGTCGGGGCGGTGAGGTGGAGCGACTGCAACGACGCCTGTATATTGACAGCAATTGTGGTATCTTGCACTCATCGAGTCAGCATGCACCATAAGCCAAAGCCACTGCAAGGTCAAAATGCCAACACCCAACTCCAATCCCATACCCTACATCATCAGATCCCAGAGATACCAGACGCCTCGCTCACACGTAAATGCATGCATCACATCGAAACATATCTCCCATCCATATGTTCTATCTCCACTTTGATCATCTCGCTTTCGTCCTCCACGACCCATCAGCGACAGTGTCGAACCTAACATTCCTCGTTCCCAGTCCATTGACTCTCTGCACGCCGCCTCGCTCAAGCCAAGGGCGCAGGTTCTTGCACTGGCTGACGTCAAAGAGTCCCAGGTATCGACATCCTTCCACGACACTCTCAACTCCGACGCCAGTGACTCGAACGCAGCCACGAACGCTGAGGTACCGTAGCTCGAGGAGATGCAGCCCGATGCATCGCAGGCTGTTGTCACTAACGGCAGACCCACAGAAAGCCATGTCGAGCTTTCTCAACTGTGGAAGACCAAGACTGAGCACCTCTGTTGCTGTGTCTGAGAGTGCGCAGCAGAAAGATAGGTCCAGTTCTCTTAGACCTCTGCAGCCACCCACCACTCCGACGATGGCTTGGTCGCTCAGATATGTGCAGTCAGCTAGTACGAGTCTCTTGAGGTTGCGGAAGTCGTAGACACCCCACGAATGGAAGCCGGCATCTGAGATACTGGTACACCTGGTAAGGTCGAGACTTTCCAGGCGGTCTGCGGCGTGTATGGCGATGTGGGTCATACTGCGGTCCTGTACGTGCTTGCAGTAGGATAGTGTGAGACGTTTCAGTTTTGGTGCTCCGATGACCGTGCCTGGCGGTGGAGGTTGAGCGTCCTGCCCACGCACGGTCAAAGAGGGAGAGTGTCGGTGTGAGGGCGGTCGCTTCCCGTTGGGTGGATGAGATGGCGGCATAGGCTGGTGTCCTGGCTTCGTCTCTGGCACAACCCAGCCCACTACTCGCGCAAGCAGGTTGTCGCCGACTTTGCGGCAATTGCTGAGATCTATCTCTTCAAGCTGCTTGGCCTTGTCCACGAGAGCAAGAACTGCAGGCGCAGTGACATCCCAGACCGACTTCATCTTCCAGACCCTTGCTGACTCGCCACAAGCTTCGGTCAAGATTTTGAAGCCCTCATCTGTGACGTGAAAGCAGTTCGACATGTCAATCTCGGTAGGACGGTTGCCGATGAATGGAACGATGACATCCCTTAGAGCTTCGTCGGTGACGCACCTGTTGTATTTGGCCAGATCGAGGAAGGGTATGACGTCTGGAGACGTTGATATGAGACGGTGCCAGTGCATACTCACTTGGCGGCATAGCATGAGCTGAGCCAAATCAAGCTTCTTGAGCACTTTGACAAGCACAGAGTCTGGGAGTCTGCCCTTGCCAAAATTCGAAGGACTCCTTACAAGACTTGGCCGCCTGCTCGCCGCAGGACTCAGCCTTGATGAAGAACTCGGCGAAGCTGCCGCTGGGGAAGACGTTGGCGATAGCCTGTGGTACTGTGCTGGCTTCAGCGGCGAAGAAGACATAACTCGCAGCGATGGAGGACTAGGCGCGCGATGCTCCGTCAATGCTGAGAGTTGTCCATCTGCAGGAGGTAAGGGCGGTGCTAGCGACGATCTTCGAGACTTTGCTCGCATGTTGTCGAGGTTCTCATTGAAGAACGGATCTGGATCAATTGGCTCCATCTGAGGCACCATGGTGGGGGAGTGCGATGGGCCTCCCAGGTCCAGAGGTTGTTCAAACTTGACAGTCGGGAGATCTTTCCGCCAGTCGTAATCATCCTGCTCTGATGTGTCGGCTGCTTGTGTTGGTGCACCAGTTGCGCTGACTGTCTGGCCGTCATCCGCCATAACGACATCGTCGTCCTGTCGAGCAGCACTGAGCCGCCGTTTGGCTTCACTCTCCACTTGCTGCCGGAGATGAGGACTACATTTCCGCCATAGATGATCCAGCACGTCTCCATTGATGAGCAGACATTCTACAGCGTTTACGCTTCGTACTGTGGCTGTCCGGCTTGGCGACAGACTCAAGCTGGTGACCTCGCCAAAGTACTGCCCAGCTGTGAGGCGAGCACGAATTCGTAACTCTGGCTGTGGAGTGGTTCCATTCGTTGTGGTGTCAGTGCTGAGCAGCGCGGAGCTACTCGTCGAATCAGGTACTTGCGTGAGAACCTCAACATCACCTTTGATGATGAAGTAGACCTCTCTTCCGCTCGATCCTTGCTTCACAATCTCTGTAAAGGGTGGATATGTAACCGGTTGAGCATTGACGCCCAGAAAGTGTAGGATGTCCGCCGGTAGTCCAGAGAAGAGAGGCAGCTCCTTGAGCAGCTGTCGAACAGTCAACGGAGAACTGCCCAAGCCGCTCGAAGCCGCAACTTCTGCAATGCCAGGAGACGGTGATTTCCGCTTCTTGTTGCTTGTCACTTCACCGTCCTCCAGAGTTCCCGCCTCGCCCATCTCCACATCTCCAGCAATCCAGTCTCGCGACCGCTTCCGCGGTGCAGCTGGAGGTCGTATGCTGCCGGCCTGGCCACTATGAGGACTCACTCCCTGCTCTTTCTTCTTCCTTTTCAGTATCGACAATCTCTCCAGCGCTTCATCTCTTATCGCTCTCTCTACATCCGGATATGATGGTAGTTGTTTCTGCAGATCCTCCTTGTTCAGTCTGACCACCAAACTTCGTATGCTGGCCACGATGCTCGCGGTGCGGGGCATGTCCATCAAGATACCAATCTCGCCGAAGAACGAACCCGGCTTGAGCTCTGCGTAGGTGCTTTCGCCGTCTCTGCTCGTGACACGGACAGAGCCGCGCACGAGCCAGTACATTGCCTTTGCATCCTCGCCTTCTCTGATGATCTCCTGCGCCGACTGGTAGATGCTAGGCCGTAGACTTCTGCCGATAGATAGAAGGAAGCTTTCTGGTGCGCTAGAGAACAACGGGAAAGCCTTCAGGCGGTCGAGAAGCTCCAGTGGCAGACCTGTGTCAATGGACGAGCCCAGCGGTGAGCCTCTGACGGGCCTCGACGGATTCAGCTCACAGTCATAGCTCTGTATCAGGCTCACAGCATCCGAAGGACTGGCCGCGCGTGATGTCTGCGAGGAGCGCAGTGGGTGTCGGCGCATGCTGCTTGCGGTCTCAGGCGGGCACGTGAATCACCACCAAATCGAGGCTCTGGTTGAGCATGAGACTTGACGTCTCGTCCACTATTCCTCTCCCAAGACGGCCCTCTCTTCCAAGAACCAAGCGGTGTGTCGTGGTCAAACACATCCAACGGGCAAGTGCTTCTTTCTGCAGCCAACCGACGCCGCAATGCCTAGCGATATGTGCGTCTTCCCATTGAGCTCGCGGATTGTATGCGTGGGATTCGTGAACGTGCTATGGTCGCGTATCGGCCATCTCGCAGCCGATGTCAGGTGGTGCGCGTGCGAGAATGGTCGTTGCTAACGGTGGGGTTGACTACGTGTCAGACGCTTTGCAGCGTGGTCAAGCTCGGCCACTGGTTATACAAGGATCGTATACCAGCGGTAGATCGATCTCTGCTGGCCGGGCGAGTGCGCTGGAGGATAAAAGATGAAATAGCAGCCAAGCAAGAGCAATGCCCACTGTGCTGCAGTTGTTGGAGAGAGAATCACGCGGCATCCACCGCACGACTGACTACACGACAGCACCACGCAACATCGGCACCCACGTCAAGCTCGAGCACAAGCGCTGCTCTCTCCGCGAAAGCCACAATTGTTCTCCCGCTCCTTCCAGAAGCAAGGATTAGGGGAGCCACGCCAACGCGACGATCCAATCTTGGTCAACGCTTGAGCAGCCCTGCGCGAGTAGCGCCATATGTGTAACAGGGTTCGACTCCGGCTTCTCTTGAAAGAGATCACACTACCTTTCTGCGGCACACCTAAAGCAATGGAAGACCCGGAGCAGGCTCTGTCCCAACATCAGGGCACGCGATGAGAAGACAGGTGTAGTACTGTAAGCGCATGTCCCACCAATGCGGGAAAAGTACGAGGTGGGTCAGGACACGTGCTAGCTTTCCTCTATCATCACTGAACCCGAAAGATGGCAGGATGGTAAAGTCATCCATGATCCTTTCGATGCATAGACGTCGGTGCAAAGACGGCATCAGTGAGATCTACAAGTATCTTCATTTGACGCTCTTTGCCTGTATCCGCTGGCGACTTCTGCGCGAGGACGTGTGGATGATGGACCACCTACGCAGACTGCGTTTGAACCCAATCGCCTCAGGATTTGCCTTGGGTTAATTCGAAATTCATGTTCCTCGCTGGGCGAGAACCCGAGAGTCGACAGGATTGGTGGGGAGTGTGCAGTTGCGAATTTTCTCACTTTGGCAAAACTTCGGGTACCAGATTTGGATGAACGTGTCATGGCACAATCTTGCCATCGCTACTGCAGGTACAGTGGATCAGCCTTTCGAAAAATCTCAGAGCTCATGCCAGAACGAAGCACAAATGACATGGCAGCTCAAATCTGTTCTTTCCCGCGGAGTAGCATACATTTCGAGGTACAGCTACAGTTGGTGGTATATATTCAACTCGTCCGTCAAGTCATCCATTCCGTCTTCATCGAGGCGAACCTCATCCGTCAACATTTATTTCTCCACAACAGTTTACCTGCAGGTGTAGCCACCGTCCACGACGATATCAGCGCCAGTGGTGTAGGTGGACGCGTCGGATACGAGGTAGACGTAAGCACCCTTGAGCTCCTTTGCGAGACCGTCACGGCCCAATGGGATCATGCTGTGCCAAAGCTTCTGAATGTCCTTGGCAACAAAGTCGGACAGACCAGTGTCGATGTATCCTGGAGAGATGCTGTTGACACGGGCAAAATCGCGCCACTCATTGGCGAGCGAGCGGGCCATGTGAATGCAGCCAGCCTTGGCGACGTTGTATGAAGTCTGCTCTTGTGGGTAGTTGGCAATGTGTCCAGACATCGAAGACGTGATGACGAAAGAGCCGGTGCCTCTCTCCTTGAAGTGGTGGCCGACGGCCTTAGCGCAGTGGAATGTGCCGTTCAGGTCGACCTGGACGACGTGGTTCCAGTCCTCAACAGAACCGTCGAGGATGCCGCTGTTGGCGGTGGCACCGGCGTTGGCGATGAATGCGTCGATCTTGCCAAAGTCCTGGACGACGTCCTTGACGAGCTGCTCGACGCTCTCGTACTTGTCGACCTGGCACTTGTATGCCTTGCACTTGATGCCGTATTGCTTGGCGAGCTCCTCTGCGTTCTTAAGGCCACCCTCAGGGCGGGACGCGTAGGTGATGGCGACGTCGGCACCCATCTCAGCGCAGCCACGAGCGGCTTCGATACCCATGCCCTTGGGGCCCGAGGCACCGGTGACGACGACAACTCTGCCCTTGAGGGAGAGGAGGTCGAGCAGGTGCTCAGCTTCTGGGATTCTTTGAGGCATTGTGGGTAGGGGTGTGTGATTTGTTGGATGTGAAAGTGGCTGTAATGTGAATGAGGGTTAAGGATGAGGATGGAGAAGATGCTTTAAACGACTAGAGACGACGGAGCCTCACATCTTATGACTGCACCACTGCACGGGCTGAAGGGTCTATTGGTCTTGATCAAGCTCGTCGTCAATAGTGGGGCAATGCGTATCGAGCTTGAGGAGCTGTCCCGGTTGCCAATGTGCTTATGCGATGATTGCACATCGACTGCGCATGTCGATAGCAGAACGCATTTTTCCTGGGCGCTCCTTCTGTGCTACACATCGTCCGTGATCACTTCGCGGCGTCGTGCTCAACTCGCATCTGCCTTCAATGCGAAAGCCCGAGTGGAAGGGTGTGGTTGTTCGAGCGACCCACATGACGTCTCTCCCGCTCTTGCCGCATGTTCAACCGCGAAAATTTACATGTATGTACCAGCATCTTTCTGCATCGCGATGACATGGCCTGGACATCATGCACGAGCATGCAAGCTCTCCCAGCAATCGACAGGTACTGTTCGAGAACTCTCGTGCGCCTCGCTTGCCATTGGTCTCCTGGACTTGGGCCATCGGCCATCATATCGTGCAGTCAACCTCGTGGGACCACTCTCTTGGTGGAAATCGCTAAGCTGGATCACACTCCGATGCACCCGCTCCCCCTTCCGCCGACTTTCCGCAATGGTCCGGTGTTGGAGGAAGTCGTTCATCATGCAAGCAATTATGGCAGCCTCGGCACGTCCACGAGCGGATTCGGCATGTGGTAGACTACCAAGGTAGGGCATAGAAGCTTGAATCCGGACATCAAGTAGGACTGATGACTGATATCTTACTTGTGCTGGGCACAACACACTACGGACTTCAAAGTTCTTGGTATTTTTGAAGCCCTACTCTGGGCTCCGCGATCGTTGTCGTTCTGCAGAATCTTGGGTGACCCACCGACGAACCGATCTTGGCTAGTATCGCCCGGCAGACCCGGACTCTAATGGTCAATGTCCTTGATGCTTTAAAGTGTCACCACGGGATCTGGTGTCACCTCAAGCGGCCAAGTATCAACATCAGCTTGCGCCACTGCGTGGTAGGTTGGCAGAAAAGAGCTGGCTGATGTGTCTTCGAACGACAGATATGATTCTGTTCCGTCACTGTGAAGTCACCACGAGGCACCTGCTTCTCATGGGAACAGTCGCTGTCCAAGCTGATGAAGCGCAACGGGCAATTCCAACTCAGCAGTCAAGACTGAGGGTCCAGAAGTCATAGGTGCATCTGATCAAGCGCATATTGCTGCACCTGATGACTGTCCTGGTCTCTGCAGAGGTGGGAGCAGCACGGCCAGGGCGCAGACCTTGGTCTTGAGTCCTGGGAACAATGGCGGTCTGCGTGACTCCTTAGGCAGCACCAGCTGCGTGATCTCCGTCACTGACAGTGGCGTTTCTCCGCAATGGCTCGAAAATGCCACTGATTGACCGGACAAGCTCAGAAGCATATTGCAAGGACGCAAGGTCGACGCTCAATGAAGACGCACTTCGTTCGAAAGTTGATGTCTTGTACTCCATGATTACTGCGCTTACAGAATGCAGTCGACGCGCGGAAGGT
This sequence comes from Mycosphaerella arachidis, assembly GCA_001297265.1. Taxonomy (NCBI): domain Eukaryota; kingdom Fungi; phylum Ascomycota; class Dothideomycetes; order Mycosphaerellales; family Mycosphaerellaceae; genus Mycosphaerella; species Mycosphaerella arachidis. The sequence goes on from LIHB01000050.1 coordinate 178,592, forward strand.
AGCGCCCTGTTGCAACTTTGACCACGCTGTGCAATTGGCTTCTAGTGATTGCGGAAGTGCTGGGTTGGTGATGAGCATATCACGGCTGCACAGCCCCACGATATAGCTCACATCACTACCACTTGCAGCGGGTTCTTCGAACATCACCATTCAGCTACCCGAACGGGATCGTACGGGAGCAAAGGGCCCGCTGAGCAATCTTGTCCTCACGTTTCAGCATTCCGTACTCTAGCCTGTATGGTGTGCAACCATGAACGATCCCAAGCAGGTCGTGCCGTGAGTAGATGGGGTAGACGGCATAGGCCATCCCTCTCTGGCTCGCGATTTCGTCCTACCTCTCAAGGTTCAGCCTGCCGGTGAGGATATCGCGGACCATATCATCGACAGCGTTCTCTACAGTGTTTCGTGCTTACGGTCCGCCGTGAAACGCCATAAAAATCGGCCGTTGGGACTGGCGTCTAGGATCAAATCTTTTGACAAGCAACGAAGGGCCTTGAAACATGAACGCCTCAGATCGAGAACATTCTGAAACAAGTCTTGCGCCGACCTACCTTTCGTGGCGAGGATAACGTAGATCCGGCTCTGCACCGACGCAGGGTCGAAGCCACTGACTCTCGTGTCCAGAGCTCGCCCACACCTCCGCCACGCAATACACGGCTAGACTGCTCTGTCCCGCCCTGGCATTCCTGGACAATGCGCCAACGTTGGCGTCCATTCGGCGAAAGGAACTGTCAAGTATGCGCGCACTGCTGCGCACTGACGAGCACTTCCATGTTACAGATTTCAATATTAGCACCAGTAGCCTGTGCCTCTATTAACGTCAGCCCGCACTAGAGATTATTCAGCAAACTGATAGCACTTGTCGAAAGCGCTACTGCTGCTGGCATTAACCTCACGCAGAAAGGCCCGAATCCGCGGCTGCAGTTGGAGTAAAGTTTGCTGCCCGACCTGACATGCATGGGAAGAGAGGCTAATTGTTGCGCAGGAGAGTGCTCAAGAAGCTGGTCTTCTTCAGCTTGCAACACGAAGAGCTACTATCCTTGCGCTTATCTTCATCTAGTCCTAAAAGAAGTACTTATCACAACCAGAGCGGTGCCCTCCAACCGCCGCAGGCGCGCGCACATCATCCCCGGCGGAAATGGAACCTCGATACCGGAGTCCACTTCACCATGCTTACGTTCCGGCCGATGACGACGGACGTCTAGAAACTGTGTCCGAAGAGCGCGCAGACGTGCGACTCAATGTCAGTCGTGACCGGTTCGAGGACAGCGATCTCGAACCTGAGCATGGCAAACACCTCCCATCGCCGAAGCGACAACGAACCGGCTTCAACTGCGTGCACTGCAACATGGCATTTACCGAGAAGAGGGCATTGGCAAGGCATAAGAAGACGGATCATCACAGGAGACAGCTTGGTCTGCCGCCGGATAGGAAGCACGCATGCCATATCTGTGGAAAGCACTTCACTCGTGGGCACGACCTGAAGAGACACCAGAATGAGCAGCACGCGGATATAGGCGGAGCAACGGAGATCTTGTCTGGTGGATCTGAGCATAGCAGTGACCGAACTCCCTCTGTCGACGACTATGTTCCGATTGTAACGCCGCAGAAATTATCCCACGGAAAAGCTATAGCATTGGAACTCGCACCACGCGGCCTGCCACCCACTAGACCTCTTCCAATTCCTGAGTATCCCTCTGCGCATATGTTCGAGGAGGCTGGACCCCGTCGGCATAGTGATGCTGCTACACAAGGTACCTTGAACGCGAGACATGCCAGGCGGAGTCGGTCAATGCAAGCAATCGTGAAACAAGAACACACCCTGCAAGATTTTGGGAGTGAAAATGCGCCGGCTTCGACTGTTTCCAGTACCGATTCGGTACCGCAGCTCACCAGCGGTGGAAGCAGTGAGACTGACATGGAGAGTGATCATGTCTCCGAGCTTTTCCCACCACTACAGACAAGATCGACTACTGGCGACCTACGCCTCACTAGCATGCTGGAGAACAAGTCATCCAGTTATGGTCGCGAATTAGACTCGTGGCAACCCTTGATGTGCGCGATGTGCGGGAATGCATTCGAAGATGATCCCGAAGAACTAGTGAAACACCTGCGAAGACATCTGGACAGTTTCAAGGGCAAGCACAGGTGCAAAGAATGCCAGATCGACTTTATCCACGAAGAGGACCTCGAAAGACACGAACAGAGTGTGATAGCAGACGGCACCTGCGGCTTCAAATTTCCTCATCGGTGCACTGGTCACCATCCTCCGAGCACTGGAATGAACGCTGGCCAACTTACAGACTTCGATCGAGTACGGTTATGCGTGCGGCTACAGGAATGGGAACAAGCCCAACTGCAAGCCTATATCGCAGAAATCAACGATCTCGCTACCGCGAGGCAAGAACGCAAGCTAACCCGCTGGTCGGACATCTTGCGCGGGACATCTCGACGCAGTTCCCTGTGCAGCTTCGCAATCAGCGTGAAAACATACGCTTCGGCGCCTTGCGATGTCTCGGATGGAAAGATGGACCTCGGTGGCCTGCAGAAGAGGCTGCAACAAATGTCATTGGGAAGCGCTGGCTCTCGATTCCGACGCAAGATCAATCCCGATGCGAAGGACGCCAGGAGCAAGACTATCGACAAGTCACTAGCAAAGGCCGTCAAACACGGCGATCTGCAGAAGGTGAAATCACAACTTGACATCGGTGGCGACGCCAAGATCATCCACGATGATCAAGGCACTTTTATTACAGTCGCGCTCTGGGGTCACACATACATAGCCCGCCGCATGGCCGAGCATCGCGTCGACGAAGACATAACCGGAAAGTGCTCTGTCTGCAAGATGAACAGCAGCACTTTCAACAGACCCGCCAACAAAGTCCGATCACTACTCATGCACTCCGCCGACCCGAACGAGCCAGGTGGGCTACACGGCCACCCTCTCAGCACAGCAGCCTGGATGGGCAAACCTGACATCGTCTCCCTCCTCCTCGAATATGGCGGCGAGCTGCGCCAGGAAGGCGGCAAATTCGGCAACGCGCTCTGCTCAGCCGCCGCTGAAGCAGGCTATCAAGGCCAGGCAGACGTGATCGATCTGCTCATCAAAGAAGGCGCCGATGTGCGGACCGTCGGACCAGAAGGCAGCGCTCTCGATCTCGCTCGCGAACGGCGGAATCAGTGGTCCATGCAGGTCCTCGAGGCTACGAGCATGGAGGAGGAATTGGAGCTGAATCAGCGCATTGCTAGTTGCGACTCGGTGCTGCTCACTCTTCAGGCGAAGAGCAATATGCTCGACGCAAAGGACGCTGCCGCTATTAGGCATGGCAGTAATAGTAGACATTCTCCTTCTCCGACGAGTCAGCGGACGACGACGGGTGCGTATTCTTATTGGTGACTCCCTGTGTGGAGGTGTGAAGATCAACAATATTGGCGTGCCTGCAAATCGACAGCAAGGGCGAGGCAGTTGGAACGGGGGGTTGTGCTCTGCTGACGATCTGATGTGGGATGTTCTTGAAATGGCAGATTTTGCCAATGATTTCGCGACGCAGATATGTTGCATGCTTCATGCTCTCCACGGACAGGGACAGGAGATGGATTGTCTATAATGTGTGATGACTTTCATTGCTTCATTGTACATAGCTTTTCCTCGTGCACGAAGTGCATGCCTTCACTTGACAATCTTTCTCTATGATGGTGGCAGAGTCTCGAACGTCTTGGCAATTTCTGGCTCCCACTTCATCTTAGCCTTGCCGTAGATCTCAGCGCCGACGTCGAACTTGTCGCGGCCCTCCTTGATCAGAGCGGTGCGGGCGATGATGGTGTCTGGGCCCATAACTTCCTGGTGGTCTGTTGTCAAGAATGTTAGCCTCACCCGTTGCAACTGTGACACTGTGGTTTCCTTACGATAGATGTGGGTGGTGCACTTTGGGCAGTAGTAACAATTAACTGCCTTGCCCGAGTCACCGTAATATGTATACTTGGATGGCTCGCCGCCCTTGGTGATCTTGAGCTGGTTCTTTGGAATGATCTGGTTCATTGTGAAAGCACCACCCCCGAGAATCTGCACGAAGTCAGTGTTATTTTGCAGACGGCTTTTACCTTGTGTGCGTTGGGCATACCTTGCAGGTATCGCAATGGCACAGGATGTGGTTCTGCTGCTCATTGTTGAGCTCGACCGTCCACTCGTGGTGGCCGCAGTGGCATTTTCCTGTGTAAGACATGATGGGTTGTTTTAGTGGGTTGGAGATTTTCCCAAAGAGGTGACAAGAAAGAAACCGGAGATGCAATGGGAGCTTGCCCTCGACTTTTATCAATGATCGCAGCCTCCGGTAGAAGCCGCATGGCCTACCATTACCTGGCATTGACCTTCCTTGCGTAGGACGAGAGCCCCGCCTATTCACTGTCGTCGGCGGTGGGGCAGAGTGTTCCTACTGGCGCTGACATCAAGCGCAGCCATGTCCGAAGGCTGTTCCCGTTCCAACCAGTAAGAAATCGCTATCTCTTACAGTGCTTGACCCATAGGGACGGTATCACGGTTGTTGCTCTGCCACGGCCAAGCTCTATCGCGCCATCTTTTGCTTGCCGAGTTCGCGGAGAGCCAGGTCGTGATCATTCCTGCGGCGGGTCCGCGGTCATTGCATACACTGTTTGGAGCAATGGGCTTTGGAATAGCCATTGTTCAAGACTGGGTCGCGAGTATCGATTCCAAATCGCGTTGTTCTGATGCTTCTCGGCGGGTCGAAGAGGGGTAGCTGTACCCTCGATCTGACGAGCTCCTGCACCGACCCTGGAGAACATTGACGAGATATCTTCCCCCGACACTGCAGGCTGCGTGCCGTCGAGACGTTTAAACGTTGCCACGTTGTCGGTCCAGTTCCCGGTGTCCTTCGTCGAGGCTGGGAAGTCCTGTGGCTACGAAGTACCATGGAGACTTGCAGCTTGCCAGGTACGGAACACATGTTTACTCACAGGTTTCACATCTGCAAGCCCCAATGACCCCAATCGCGTGCTGTGAGTCGCCTGGTTGGATACTTCCAGTTCTAATATGCTGCATCCAGCAATAGCGTGCACATGCTCCCGTCACATTGCCTCGGACATGGATATCGTGCATTGATCAGCCCGGGTGACCATGGTATGCAAGTTTTTCAGTCGTGAAGAGAAGAGGTGAAGTGCAGAAGGGCATGCCCTACCGATGATTATCTACCAAGCTTGGCACCATCAAGGTGCAACATCCCTGCCTCGGAGGTGGAACTCAGCGGGAGTCATGCACCTCTAAGCCTCGAGTTAAGACCATGCGACACTAGCACCATTTATAGTCACCTCGAATGCCGATGGTACGGTCTTCCGTGGCGAAGAACGCTCAACAACAGAGCCGTGGCGAGTTGCCGAACAAATGACCGACCCTTGACAGTTGCAAGCAGTCCGTAATCAAGCACAAGACGCGACATTCTGGCATTCAATTGTCTGCCATCGAATAGACCGCCTCTTACCTTCTGCCATAGGCAATAGAAACGGCATAATGAGACCACGGTGAATCCTATGTATAGGTAAGAGCCGTGCTAAGACCTCACGTCGCTAGCTTGCCGCAAAGGACAACGTCGCGGCCGAATTGCCGCCAGGAAGTCTGCTGTAGCCACGCCGCGTTCACGCGATCAGTTCCTGTCACTTTTGCAGGAGGTGAGATTGTGACGCCACCTTGGCCGAGAAAGGTCGGAGCGATGGTGATAACGACGGAATCAACAACATCTGGCATGGACAGCAAGGTGTTGATGATGGTCGCACCGCCCTCAATCATGACGCTTTCTACTCCCTTGCGCTTCAATTCACGTAGGATGGCGTGCCAGGGAATATCGGAGTGACTTGAATCTGAACCGTTCTGCTCAAAGAGCAGCATGTCGCCTCCAATGGCTTCGAGGGCGCCTGCAGAGGCAGTTCGCTGACGAGCGACTACCCACGGGGCTTTCCCAGCACCTTCTATGGCCAGCTGCGTCGCCTTCTTGTTCTGCACTGCCCATCGTCCATTTGGATCCACGATCACCGGCCGCGGTTGGTCGCTCAAACTCGCGCCCGGATAGCGGCAGTTCAGTCCTGGATCATCCGTGGCAGCAGTACCTGCACCTATCAAGATCGCATCGTGCCGCAAGCGTAGAAAGTGTGTCATGCACTTCGTCTCCGGCCCGGAGAGCGTTGTCCTGGCTCCTGGAGCGAGAGCGATCATGCTGTCCAGTGAACATGCATATGTCAAAGTCACGAATGGCAAATCGATGTCTTTGGCAGATGCAGTCCGCGGACCGTGAGAGAACCGCGAATTGAGGGAAGGGGTTTCATCCTCGGTCGTATTGCAAGCATGCGTTGGTAAGTACGGATCCAGAAATGCCTTCTCATCAGCCTGAAGCTCGCCAACGTCCGACATCAGGCCCCTGTTGCGATCTTGTCCGCTCGTGAATAGTGACCGACAGCCGTCCCGAGCGGATCGGCAAGTCGTGCAAGAAAAAATGAAGATATTGTATCCGGGGGCAAAATCGGTGTCTTTGTTGTGACTTGTGAGGCTGACTTGACGAGGTTTCTCCGATCCGAGAGAATCTGCCCGTGCGTGCGCAATTGGATCATCTCACTTCCCTAGTCTGACTTCAGTGCTTGTTCACGAGTCAACATGGAACCCAAGACGAAACGTTCAACTGCAGGCAGACAGTCCTGCGCGTCATCCCCATCTCCCGCTCGCCAAGCACCTGGACAGGTACCGCATCATCGCCAGGCGCCGGCCGTCTCCTCACGTTTTGTTACACAGCAACAACAGAACCGCTGACCAGTTCGCTACGCGACACTGGGTGCTCGCCACGTTGCCCGTCCCACCGAGGATATCGACCACGCGACACACCGTGACACTCATGGTGCAAGTCGTCAGCGTCCTCCGTGAACAGGCCAGAGCGCCCGTGATTCCAAAGGGTTCCTTGTTTCTCTAGCCGCTGGTTTGATGCCGTCAGCTACGTCAAAAGTCAATCCTGCCACCGCGAGATTAGCCTGGTCTGTCACTGCTGAGACCGCTCCACACGACCGCGAGCAAGTGCTTCTTGAGCTGTTCCGTGAGATACATGCTGCAGACCAAGGTATCATGTGTGCTTGGGAAGCCGCGCGATGGTTGTACGCTATGCCGTGCAGCTGCAGATCGTATTATGTCCAACCAGCTCACCCGACAGGCATTCCATGCTGTCCTTCATCGTAATAGGACACTCCGGACTTTGGCCCACGTCGGACCTACCAGGGTTGCAAATCAGAGATGCCATGCCAACAAGATTTGACCCGCTCAGGTCGAGCTGCAGCATTGTCCCTTCCTCATTTCGGGACCCCATAACGAAAGTTGGGTTGGGATAAGATCGCGACGATGTCCATTGGGAGTGTACGCCCTGGCTCTCATGCCTTCTTGCCTTTCTTTCAAGCTCAAAATGCTTCTCTCATTCCTTTACTTGACGAATCTAATATCAATAATAGCGGCACAATCGCAGGCCTCTTCATTCACACCCGCACGGCCCCCAGCCATACCTTTGGCCGTTCGATCGCCATATCTTAGTACTTGGCAGGCAGCAGGCAGTGACGGCGGCAACGGAGGGTACGTAGACTTAAGATTGATAGGCACCTTTCCCAGTCTTGGGCAAATGTTGACCTTGTACACCGCGCTTTAGATACCTTGCCGGACAATGGCCTACGTTCTGGACTGGCGCCGTGAACGGCTGGTGCGGCTTCATTAAAGTGGATGGGACAGCATACACGTGGATGTGAGTTGTCCTGGCGAAAGTCTTTGGTGCCTACAGAATATGCTCACAACATACTAGGGGAAAACCGGACTCCATGCCTCAGGCCGTGACACAGACCGCATTTGAATACACCTCCACCAGAAGTACTTTCACCATGGATGTGGCAGGCAAGGTCACCATGAATATCACATTCCTTTCACCCGTGGATCCTACAGACAAACAGCGACAGAGTATGCCAGTGTCATATATGAATGTGGAGGTGCAGTCTACCGATGGTCAACAGCACGAGGTAGCACTGTACACAGACATCAGCGCCGAGTGGACATCCGGAGATCGAAACCAGGTCGTACAGTGGAGTCGTGGCACAGCGCAAGGAACAAGCACTTCTGGCTCAGGCGACATTGCCTTTCACAAAATGTGGCGCCAAAATCAAAGAGAGTTTGGCGAGGACGGCGATCAAGCGGCCTGGGGTTCTTGGTACTATGCCACGGAGCAGAATGAAGGCCTCACTTATCAGTCCGGGCCTGATGTGGACGTTCGCCGCACGTTCATTGATGATGGAAAGTTGAACAACACCGACGACAGAAATTTCCGCCCTATCAATCAGAACTATCCGGTCTTTGCGTTCGCCCTGGATCTAGGCACCGTAGCTGAAGACAGTCGTTGTGCAATGTTCACAGTAAATCTCCTACAGGACAACGCTGTACAGTTCACTACCAACGAAGGTACGCAGAAGATTCAGAGCTTCTGGAAGAACGCTTTCCAGGACGAGCTCAGCGCTATCACGACTTTCTACTTCGACTACGAGAATGGAGCTAGAGTGTCCGCAAGTCTCGATCTTGATGTTGCCAACGATGCGCGTGCTGCGGCAGGCGACGACTACGTCCTGATCACCACTCTCGCCGTGCGCCAGGCCTGGGCTGGAGCGCAGATCGCCGGTACCGAGCAGGAGAACTACATGTTTTTGAAGGAAATTAGCTCCAATGGGAACTTCCAAACAGTCGATGTCATCTTCCCATTCCACCCCATCCTGCTCTATATGAACGCCGAATGGATGAAAATGATTCTTGACCCTTTGTTCATCAACATGAAATACCTATGGCCGGAGCCTTTCGCGATTCACGACATCGGTCACCATTATCCAAATGCAACGGGCCACGCTGATGGCAAGACCGCACTTCAACCACTAGAAGAGTGTGGTAATATGCTTATTATGAGCTTAGCATATGCCCAGAAGACCGGCGACACCGAATACCTGAGCCAGAATTGGGACCTCTTGAGCCAATGGGCAGACTGGCTTATCAGTAACGACTCTGTCATTCCCTTTCACCAGATATCAACAGACGACTTCGCAGGCCCACTCGCGAATCAAACCAATCTCGCGCTGAAAGGCATCATAGGGCTGGAAGCTGCATCTCTGATAGCCGGCATGACGGGTCATTCGGATCAGGGCAACAAGTATCGCGACACCGCTCGGAGCTGGATTCAACGATGGGAGGACTTGGGCGTCAGCCGCGACACAAACCCGCCGCACACTACGCTGAACTACGGCGCCAAAGACTCGTACTCGCTACTCTACAACCTGTATGCTGACGCTCTGTTGCAAACCAACATCGTGCCGAGGTCTATCTACACGATGCAGTCAGACTTCTATCCAAGCGTGGAACAGACGTATGGCGTAGCTCTCGATACAAGAGCATCTCGGACGAAGAGTGACTGGCAGATATTTTGTGCCGCTGTAGCCTCTCCAGAGACGAGAGACATGTTCATCAAGGACGTCGCCAACTTTCTGCAAGAGACCGCCACAGCTCAGCCGGCTACAGACCTTTACGAGGCCGACACGGGCAACAATGCTCCAAAAATTGGGCCTTTCAAAGCTCGACCAGTCGTTGGAGGATGGTTTGCGCTTCTCGCTTTGAACCAGACCGGGATACCCGAGCGTCGCTGACTACTAAGCGGACCGCGTGGTCATGGGATGCTTCTACCAGATTGCTCCCATGATCAAGGCCGATGTAGGAAGGGAAATTTAAACGAAATTTAAACGACAGAACGTAATCCATTGAAAGTCTTCGCATGAATCTGGCGCTGAGCAGGATCTACACACAGGACAGACGCATTTGCAATAGTAGCAGCCGAATCAAACACTTCGTGATACATAAGCTCGCGGCGTCTTACAACTGAGGTCTGGATTCCTGATCAGTTCGCCGACCACGTTTCGCAGATCTATGAGATTTGTGTGATATCTGTCAGACTGTTCAAGATATGTCCCTGTGTTTCTTCAACGATCTCGCTTCGCTTAAGCTTGACGATGCTGAGACACAGCAGCTCGCATGCCTCCGAACCATGCTACAAGGACCTCGTGAATGATATGCAGACTCGCTTATCGATTGGCGATGAGTGCGTCTCCGAGTCTCTGCTGTGCAGCGACCTGACACCTTCGTCTTCATTTCTCACGAGGAGGACGAGATATGCCAACATGATGTTGGTCACAGAGGGAGGCGAATCAAGCCATGACAACGCCATTGGGCATAGCTGATGGCTTGGTGGGTTGCATGGGGCTCGCATCTATACAGTCTGCCAAGCGTGTGGGGGTGTGATCGGTCCTTTAGCCTTCCTCAACGCACTTTCGTCCTGACATGGGCAGCGCAGATACCATTACAGATTCAAGTGTCGTTCTTAGGAGTCAACGCACTACAGGAACGAAATTGGCGGTCTGTGAGACGCAGTCGCAAGGCCACATGGCAGCGGTCGATCGTGTACAGATGACCCGACGCGGTGGTTAACCTCGATCTGCAATCCCAGCAACTTGGGGGAGATCAAGCCAAACACAACGACAGCACGCAATCCTGCTGCTCTCTGTACCTGGATGTACCGAATGCCACACCGCCGGCATCGCCTCAGCTGACATAATTGGGTCCTTTCCCAAGCCTCCCTGCAACCGGAATGCGCCTTGGGTAAACACTTGTCGGGGAAGAGACGTGAGGCGTAACGATGCTGGACTCGCGCCGAACAGGGATGCACACGGACAGCCCCATCACAAAAGCTGTGTGACATTCCTTCGCTTGAGGGCCCTGCACCTCCTGCATGTTCAACTTAAGGAAGTAAGCAGTTTCTCCATCGAGGTGGCGCACTCCACTCCATGCGCCTGCGTAGCCAATCTGAGCAGCATCGTCCTCCCAGGCTGAGGCAGGGGGAACCTATGCGCGCACGAACATTTCATCGACATTCCGGCTGCAGCGGTGGGTGCAGCCAGTTCGCGCTCGCCGGAGACCGTACGTCATGGGTTTTGCCTTGCATGCATCGGCGGGAGCTTGCATTGAGTACACATGCCGTTCACATGGCTTGCCTGCTATTTGTCACGTTTCCAGATCTCGTGCCTCGAGGCTCCGTGATGTGACCGATGGCCGATGGGCTAAGCCTGTGTGGCCGGGATTGAGAGAGCACTTGGGCAGCAAAGCAACAGTTATAGCGACAGCGAGATGAACGCACCCCCGCGACTCCTTCCTTGTCATCTCACTGCAGATGTTCTCGACCGCGAACGTGCGCTTGACAGCCTTGACGGTCAATGTCCGACATCTACGACCAGTCTTGCCAGCAACAACGGCCGGCGTCTTGATATTATCCGTGCAATCGTTCGGCAATCCTGCATTAGTATCCGAGGGTGCGGCTCGCGGATGGCGAAGATGATCGTCTGGAGAGTGTACATTCAGACGATCAAGCAATATGCGGCCCAGACAGCTGGGAGGATCGTAACCAGGCACGCGGTGGCCAGATTAGCCCGTACACGTTAGCGAATTCCACCAGAATTTGCCGAATTCGACGCGCAATACCACCACAACGCAACGCCGCATGTTCAAACGGAAAGCACCATCGTAATCATTAGCCTCCGCGGTACTGTGCAGCAAATTTTTTGAGGTTTGAGGGTGGCCTGGGCATGAAGATATCTAGGGAGGTGCCGTTACAGTGGATGGGACTAATTTGGAAGCCGCGTGCCAGGATGTTGCTATGCGGCGTGCGAATGAGAGAAGTGCAGCCAAGCTTCCAATCTGCGTTCGCCTGGTCGTGGACATGCACTCCCACATGTCGTGGGAGGTGATTTCAGCCTCTGCCAGTCACCTGCCGGCGTGGGAGACAGTCATGCTTCCAGCCCCATGCCATTGTGTGGCGTTGTCTGTATTGGTTCCGTACTACTGCGGCTTTACCTAGCCATCTTTTAGGTCGGTCCACTTCTGATCGGCTCACGATCCGCGCTCGCTTGTTGTTCGCCATATGCTACTGGGCAGCTACATACAGCACTTACCGAATGAACGAGCTTGACCGGGGGTTTGCCGTTGCCCGATTATACCCTCTACCTGCTGAGCAGCCGTACTGGCGCCACACCACTATGCTCCTCGAGAGACTGAAACTACACACCCCTACATTGCCAGTCGATGCCTCGCCTGGATGTGGGTCTCGCTCGAATTCGTCAGTCCTGTACGCCTCCCAACACACAGCCTGAACCTACAGCATGGCTTTCATCAAGCTATATGTTCGACGTCAATCGCCCGGATCCGCCAGACTGTTTTAGACAGCCTGTCGTGCTTCATCGCTTAGCTGGATCGACCATTGCATCCACTTGACGGTTGCAACACATGGTGTGAACGTTAATGGTCGTAGAGCATGGCATCATCCACATGGGCGGATTACGGACCGGCGCCGTCTACCCAAGACTCATCGAGCCAGCTTCAACGGACCGGATCAGGGGATCGCCAGAAGAAACCGCAATCGCGACAGCTTCTATCGTGTACCAAGTGTAGAGAGAGGAAGGTTAAGGTTAGGCAAAGGAGTCACAGACGCAAGACGAAAGCTAACCAGATCTCCAGTGTGACCGTACCAAACCATGCTCAGCTTGCTGTGCCCGAGGACACCCAAAGGAGTGCGAGTTCGTCGTTGGAGAAGGCAATGACTACAGTCCTATCCAGCAATCATACGAGATTCGTAAGCTGCGTCTTGAAAACCAGAAGCTCAAGGAACGTCTTCAGCAAGCACGACTCACACAATCCGGCGACGACGACGATGAGGATGATCCTTCAGACCGGAAGGGCTCGAGGACGGCGTCGAGGGCCGCTGCCTCACGGCAACGACGCTTCAAGACGGGAGACAGGGTTGACAACCTCTACTTCGGTACTCCAGGTCTCGCAAACATCGTCTCAGACGTGAGTACGCCCGGGTATACTCGTGGGTCGACCGTCCTGACCTGCATCGTAGTTCGCAAACCTCCAGGTCGGCAGTCACTCACTCACACATACACTACCAAAAGGTAAAGAGATGTACGCAATTCCTGAAGGCTCTCCCTATCCTTTTCCGATGCTTCAGTTCTCAGGAGATGCTCCGGGTCTTGCACGCCATCTATTGAGCTCACACAGTGATGTATATGCGGCTCTCGATCACTTTCAAGAACGGGCTCAATCGTGCCATTTCCCGCATACTCCAGATGAGGTCACAAAGAGAGAAGTCGAGCGCTTCCTGGCCGATGCTGAAGGGAACGCGGAACGACATCCTGACATGCTGGCCCTCATATTTGCGACCTTAGCCACAGGCATGCAGATGGGAGTGTATGACAGACACAATGGATGGACACCTGACGCTGTCGAGCAAAGCCGTCTGAGAAGCGATGTGTATAGTACGTCTTGGTGAACGAGGGTTGTAATGTTGAAACTAACGATGCACAGTTGCTGCGGCCATGCAGGCATTACGCCTGGCTTCATTCATGAACTCTCCCAGTCTGTTGTGCATACAGACGCTGATCATGATCGGTCCTTACCTAACGAACAGCGGACGCTTTCTAGACGCCTTCACGCTATTCGGCACCACGATTCGACTGGCGCATTCGATTGGCCTGCATCGCGATCCGAAGTTCCTCGACCCAGCACCGCCTCTTCGAGAGGCTACTATCCGAAAGACACTATGGTGGTGGATGTTGCACATGGACCAGCAGTACTCCGTGACGCTAGGACGACCGCTAGGAATATCAGGATTCGGTGACTGTCCACCTCCCGAACCACTTACCACCAACCCGACCATATTACGACTCGGCGAATTTGTAGACCACTTCACGATCCTCGCGCGACAGATTCTAGCCAGTGACGGTATGATGAATGTTGGTAGGATCGACGAGTTCACAGATAAACTGGTTGGTCTATGGGATACAATGCCAGAAGCTTTGCAGTTCAACGAGAGCTGGACACACCCTGATACACAACTACCAGAATGGCCATTGGATGTAATGTCAGCAAGTATGCTATTGTTGATTAGATGACCTAATAGAACCTCGCTAACACCAGCAGTGCTATTCGCCAAAGTCCAGTCATTCCTCATTCTTCTCAATCGACAGCGGATAGAGCGCACCCAGGATATACCCAACGAACATTCCCCACCCAGCGCAATGATGCCTCCTCCTCGACATCACTTCGGTATGGCATCGTCAACTTTCGGCGAGCACCCTTCCCATCCAGCTCCCGTGCGCGGCCGAGCTCTGGTAGTCAACTCGTCTTTCCATCTTTTGCAAGCGTTCATGTTCTTCTGGTTTCGTAATCCGGCCGTATTAATCTGCTGGACGATGGGTCAACAAGCGTTCAACGCGTGTATGATCTTGATACTGGACGCTTGGGAGACAGGGAACGACCACCATGAATGGCTGGTGAACCAAGCGTTTGCAGTCTTTGGCGAGCTCCAGAAGAACGGAGTCCACAAGCTGGCAGAACTGGCGGTGCGGCGTATCTCTGGCGGTCTAATGATGCTGGGACAACGAAGAGCACAGAGGGAGCAAGCTGCCATGTCGCGAAGACCTTCTGGATACCAACCGACCCTCCAAATCGACACGGCCTCGATGAGCGACTTTTCAAACGACGCGGTAATGGGTAATACTGGCATGTTCCTGCTCGAAGATCCTGGCTTACAGTCGTACCTACCTACGCCATTTGAGCCTCTTGGCTGGCACATGGCTGGCAGCGCACACCTTTCGAACTCATCGAGTCCCACGAATATAACTTCGCCGATCGTGCCAATCAGCCAAGTCAACGCCGCGCCTTTTCCTGTCATGTCCCCGCCCTACTTGTCACCAGTGACAATTCCCATGAGCACCTCTTACGCTGTCGGCGGGCTTCCAGCTTGGATGCCCAATCAACCAACTCAGAGCCAAAATAACCAACAGCGAAACCGGCAGTCGTCCTCCAGTGCGATCAGACCGCAAGCAGCTTTCACACCCATCAATTCTGGGGTCCCTTTACAACCACATCACGACCATCGACAGCAGCAGACGACCGAGCAGCAGTCTTTTTCTCAGGTTCGCGGTCCCCGTCGCAGCCACAGCAGCCACAGCCATCATCACGGCTCTGGCAGCGCCGGCACAGGCGTGGGACCGCGAGGCATCCAGTATCGGCACACAGACAGGCCGCCGCGATCGCAGCAGCGGCGGAAGTAGTTGCAGCGTCCACAAGCGCTGACGCTGGACAAGCGATGTTGACCAACGAAGAATGGCAAGAGCACGTTGGAAGACAGTGGGTACTACTGTGGCTCTGGTGAGATGAATGGAGACACGTTGCACAAGACTAGGATAACCTCGAGCTTAGAGATCTGAACCGGTGATCTTTCTGATTGGTATATGCTATGTTGCGAAGAGATGGATATCCTTGTATGGGAGCGGAGCTAGGAGGATCGCTTGTCCTTTCTTTGACATGAGTGCATGGGCGGCATTTGTAGATGGTGTGATAAAAGAGATGCCCAAGCCTGCAAAGGCGCTTACGTGGGGATGGGAGGTCTGGCATTTCGAGGCGTTGGTTGGCTGAGTATTGACGAGGCGGGACAGAATCTCAGCGGTATGCAGCTATGTCCTGCGCAGCTATGTCCTGCGCAACACAGCTAGCCCGGCGTATTCGGGCCGTGGTTAGGCGCTGATGCTGGGAAACGGGTTTGGTATGCTGTCCGCTGCATGACTGACAGACAGCTGTCAGATGTGACAGGAGAAAGGCTCTGAGTAGCATTACGAAAAGGATAATGGCAGACATCATGATTCATGAATTGGTTGGTGGAAACAAAACGGCGACGACGGCATACAGACAGGGTATCCCGGCCCACGCTATGTGTGTCCGAGTGGTAGTTTTGAGACGCGTAGCCTTCAGCTTCCAAGATTTAGGTAATCGAGAGCAGTATCTCCAGAATGCTTTCCAGTCCTCTCGTAGAGCTGGCCCTTCAGCCTTTATCACGTCCTGGTCATGCCTAGTCTGTGCGTTGAATAGAGGCGAAAGCAGTGATACGGACGTGAGTGAATATTCCAGGTTGGACTGGTTTCGTCGTTCTGGTCAATCAGCGACAATACCGCGCTATCAGCCAAATATGCAATCGTCGGCATCTCAACACTATCCTCCTACCATTGGTGAGGAGGCCTGCGAATCTTCGAGTTCCGACTTGTTGTTCTGTCACGGACTGTGGGCCAGTCCGGCCTCTTCAGCCTCGCAGAAGCGGCCTCGACACGATGTATACCCAAGATCCACCCGCTGAGTGGCTATCGCGATGTCGTGGCAGCGTGCCAGCGGTCACGGCACACTGGCTACTAGTCTCGATCGCAATGATGAGTAAGTGAATGGCCACTTTTCAGCCCCGAGGCTCGTGCGATCGCTTTTGGTCGATCAGGCGAGATGGTGCTGCTTAGTAGGCGACCATCTTGGGCCAGTGCGATGCCATCTCGACGGCAGTGACTGGTCGGCACACGGCAACAGTCGTCGCGTGTCTCACCAAGTGGAGGCCCATAACAGGACGAGGCTGCCGATGAGACTCGATCATAATAGCAAAGCGGATGTACGCTGTAAGAAGTCCAACAATGGAAGAAAGTCAGTGGATGACTGCGAGGTTCAACATGTGTTTGATCCATGTCAATTATGGGATGTCAGTGCAGCGCTAGATCTCCCGTCCAGCCGTGTCGTGTCTATGTATTACGACCACGTGCTTGGCGTGATTTTCGAGTCAAATGGCTCGTTTCATGCACTTCCTTCGCCCCGAACTGATTTCAGAGGGATAGATCTCGTCATGAATGCCCAATACGCCACGGTATATCTGCAGCTTTTTTCGACTGCTCGCCACTGAAGAGGGTCAGGTCGCTCATCGTGATTTTCACAGTGCCGTGGACGCCGTTCGATGGTCCCGGCACGCTATGACGGCGCTGGCGACGAGAATCATGTGCTCTACAGGCTCTGTGCGAGGCGTGGAGCATCAGCACCCGGCAGAAGTAGGGATTCGCATATCCGTCACTGCGTACAGCGAGGCTGGTACGCCTAGCCTCTTGATCCTCGTGCTTACTCCTCTACGAATGACCCGCATGATCAACAGCCACGATGGCTTATAATTTGTAGACCTCGTGCTCCATTGTGGGAACCTACAATAGAGCAGTCTCGACTTTCTAGCACCGCGACTCCTGAGCTGACCCTGGTGAGCGCATTCCGTGGTTGAACGCTGGACCTTCGCGATGTTGGAATACGAGTCCGTCTCGAGGATGCTCGCGTCTTCCTGTGCGTCAGTAGACCATAGCGCGCGTGCAGAGGTAAATCTCTGCACGGTCATGGAGGAGAATGCCATCGCGCGGAGACTGTTTGGGCCCACGAGCTGCGTCCCGCAGACCACACCGCCAAAACATCCTTCGGACATACAAGTCCGAAATAACCTGCAGACGACCCACAAGTTGAAGGTCCAGCAAGAGGAGGTCGGGTATTTACCGCTTGAAGAGGGGCCTTGGGCACGACCCGTCGAGAATGTGGCCAGCCTGCGTGTTGCTACAGGATAAGACGTCTTGTGTATGGGGAAAGTCCTGAATGACGGTGTCCGCAAGTCTCGCGAAGCGAAACCTCGAGCAGTTGTCGATAGCTATTGGATGAAGCAGCGGCATCTCTGATGATGCACCCTGTATGCAACAGCAGTGTAGAGACGCAGAGTGCTGCGAGTACTCGACCACAGGGTAGTAGCATTACACTCTCGTGTTCGGCTGGATTTACGTCAAACACCACGAGCCAGACGTGTCGCTCTGTGAAGCACTCCCCACTCGGAGCTAGCTCGTGACTGTAGATGGAACTGACACGGTTGGGTGCTCTGGCCGGAGACTGGACGCCCAAGTCGAGTTCAGTCGGTGTTTCAATAGCCCACATGCTCGTTTGCATCAAGGATACCATATTACAGTACACCAGCCAGCGTCAGTGGGCAGCGACGGCGGTAATTGGCAGCACTTTTCATAATACGGCGGGTATAGGCGGCGGCAACTTGTGCAGACTTGGGGCCCCGTTTCCAAGTATTGTGAGATCGGGTTATCCAGGAGAGATCTGGTGGACATCTGTCAGAGCCTGTTATGACGTATCGTTGACAAGGCATGATCCAGCTTTAATTACCGTTATACAACGTCCGAGCCTAGATAAACGTGTCTTGTCTACAACGTCGTTATCGAATGCGGGGATGGTCTAGTCTGTTACATTTTACCATTATGCTTCCGGTGGCGATAGGTGCCAAGGTGGCTATTGCTGCCGCTTAATAGGGCAAGGCTAACTTATGTTGTCCGTCCTTTCATAATCCTGCTTTGCGGATGATTCACCGCTGTAATTTAAGGCAGTACGCGTCCGTTGGAGGTAATCATAAAGTGATAGATGGCGCACTCGTTGGATGACGAAAACACGAACACGGACAGGACAGGCCCTCAATCAGTTGCAAGCATCCTTGTCGTTACTCCCAATATTCTTGATGCAGCGTTGTATGCGGCGTTGCTGCCGCTGACAATCTGAAAGGTTAGAATTGCCGTAAACATCAGCCTCGTCATATGATAGATCGGAGCATTCATGGCTGCACGTCTTGTATGATTCATCATGTAGACGTGCATGACTTGAAGTCACCTTCTTCGATATTTGCCAGATCTCAAAGTTCAAGCGGCCCATTCCGACCGCAACCGCCGCCTCGGTTCAGCTACCGTCGGGGCGGTCCACGGTCTGTGAACGTGATCGTGCACGAGCGCATGTGGCGTCTGTTCCTGATGTCTTGGTATCGTTGTGCTCAGGCACCTCATTCACCTCCGGCTCAGACACACAAGGCGGAGCACACGGGACTACAGACCACACTGCTGGCAGGCGGTTACACTGCATTGCTCAGCAGACTTCCGGAAGACGCCGATAGCTGCTGCCCCTCATCTTCCGGCGGAGCACGCGACCTTACCGGCTCAGCCCATCATCGTCTTTACTCTAACACCACCACCGACACCCACCCATCGAGCGATGAGCGGCGCCCCACGACGAGATGCGCCCCCAGCCTATCCAGGACGTCCAGCCCAGCAAGACGACCTGACATGGCTCGACTTCCTACGAACAGCGGGTGGCACTGTACCTGCTGACCCGCGTCCTCAGTCCTCAGATCGGCAGAACTCCGCTGAGCGTAAAAGACGGCATACCGGCAGTGAACCAGAGAGAAGAAATTATCCTTATCCTGGCAGACCTTCCATGAACGGTCCTTCGAGCAGCAGGATTATTGGGACACCAGTCAATAGTAGAGACACGGCGATAGATCTGACCTTTCCGCCGGCCAGGAGCGACAGAGAGACGGCTATCGACCTGGATCCCACATCTACCAGGTCCTACCGACCGTCGTCGTCACTAATGTTTTCAGGCGGTAATGGTAGCCTCGGTAGCAGAAGAGAAAGTGATATTGTCCTACCACGATGGCAGTCCGACCAGGAAGTCGACAAGTGTCCCGTTTGTAGCACCGACTTCAGCTTTTGGTACAGAAAGCATCATTGCCGGAAGTGCGGACGTGTGGTTTGTGCCTCTTGCTCACCACATCGCATCACCATACCGAGGCAGTATATCGTGCAGCCTCCTAGCCCAAGCACATTCTACGAAGACGAATCCAGCTCAACTTCGCCTCCCAAAAGTCGAGGTCATCTGGGCGGCGGCGAGATCGTGAGAGTATGCAATCCATGTGTACCAGACCCATGGACGCCGGATACCACGTCTGCGCAAGCTCCCGTAGCGCCGGTTCCTCCTCCTCCACCGCCGAGGACCAGCAGCCGCCAACGGTCACCAGTAAGAGACACCAGGCTATATCCAGGAACAGATCCCAGGCTCTGTAGAGAATCCAATCAAGGAGAACGCGAGCGACCGGATCGTTACAGACATGTTTTATCGCCCGGCAGGAGTAGGGCTCAGAGCTACCAGACAGCGAGCACCACGACCCGAGATCCCAGATTGCAAGCTCAGGGCGGTATGCGTGTGACTTCACGCGGCGCTGGCAGTCAAGAAGGCGCATCTCCCAGGCTTCCGTCACACTACGAACGTGCGTACCCCACCGACAGAGGTTCTCATGGAACAGCGCCAGCACCTTCACATGCCAGCAGATCTATGCCAACTGTGGCCTCATCTCACGCACGCCCTCAGCCCGATGCAAGTCACCTAGGAGCTCCGGTGCGACCCAGACGAGAAGTGCGCGAGGAAGACGAGTGCCCCGTTTGTGGTATTGAAATGCCTTCTGGTGAGGCCGTCCGCGAGGCACATATCAATGACTGTATCTCGTCTCGATTCTCGTCGACTCCCACGCACCCCCGATCAGTGCCCACTGCCACCAACACGCAGATACTTGCACCAGCAGCGCTCGCCGGAAGTCATGCTTCTAGCACCGCGCCCACGGCAGAAGGATCACGCCCACGTGCTACCAGCTATCGACCACGGGGCATGGCACTTTACAAGGCCACCGAGAAAGACTGTCAAGACGAAGCTGGCGAAGCACAAGAGTGTGTTATTTGCTTCGAGGAGTTTGAGCCAGGTGATGAGATGGGGCGTATGGAGTGTCTGTGCAAGTTCCATCGGGTATGCATTCGGCAGTGGTGGGACACGAAGGGGCAAGGAAGCTGTCCGACGCATCAGCTACACGACTGAGGGATCGAAGCAGAAGACCTATACATACAACAAGTTGTGACGATTTCACGAATGCGTTTGGGAAATAAAGGGAATGAAGCGGCGTATCGGATCGCGTATGCAGCGCACTCGCATTGGGTATAGCATATGGGCATTGGCATGGAGCTCAACTAGCTAAGCTACTTTTGAATGACGTTACGAACTTTTAATATCTTCCGTCTCGACCTTTTCGCTTATATTTGCACTTCAATTTGCGATGTCGTGTTAGTTTCGCGTTGACGGTTGCATGTGAAGCTCGCCCCCACAATCTCGATCTTCGGGTGTTGCGTCGATTCAGATCAATACAGATGAAGCTCTTAGTAGCTGACGAGAGGCACCACGCCTCAATTCACCCAGCTTTAGTTTCTGCGTTCTCCATTGGTGCTGCACTCTCATCGCCCGCACGACGCATCGCGCCTTCTCTGCCATTGCGCATTCACTTGCACCGCACCTGCCTGGGATTTTGACACATTGCGCGTTGTCTCACAATGGCCTCCGATCCGCGACGCAGAGCACCACCCCCTCCACCGCCTCCGCCCGAACCACAACCCGAGCCCGCGACACTTGCTGCACAAATGGACGGCGCCGGCGATCCAGAGCCTGTGCCTCGCGCAGAGCTACAGCAGAAGGCATCAACCCAGGCGGAGCAGCAGCAGGACGGCGGGGGCTACAAGCTGAAATTCTGCACAGTATGCGCATCGAACAATAACAGGTAGGGAATCAATGGGCACCAGACGCAAAGAGAAGCTGACCCTCTGCAGATCCATGGAAGCACACCTACGCCTCACCACCGCACCCGACGGCCCCTACCCAACCATATCCTTCGGCACAGGCTCCCTGGTCCGACTGCCAGGCCCCTCCATCTCGCAACCGAACGTCTACAACTTCAACTCCACCTCTTACGAAGCCATGTACAACGAACTCGCCGGCAAAGACAGCCGCCTCTACAAAGCCAATGGCATCCTCCCCATGCTCGAGCGCAACAAAAACGTCAAATGGGGTCCCGAGCGCTGGCAAGACTGGAAAGTGGGAGTTCCGCGTGTGGGCAAGAGATGGCAGGCCCAGGACGGAACCGAGCAAGGTGGAGCAGAAGCCGAGTACAAGGACGACAAGGGTTACCGAGGAACGGAGGCAGGCACGGTAGACATTGTGATCACATGTGAGGAGAGGTGCTGGGACGCGGTTGTGGACGATCTGCTCACGAGGGGTGCGCCGCTGAACCGGCCGGTGCATGTCTTCAATGTGGATATTAAGGATAATCATGAGGAGGCCTTGGTTGGTGGAAGGGCGATTCTGGAATTGGCGGATGCGTTGAACCAGGTGGCGGTGCAAGAGAGGGAGGTCAGTGGGAACATTAATGGGTTTGATGCGGGGCAGGCTGGCGCGAGGGCTGGTTTTGATGAGAAGGTGCCAGAGGTGTTGGCGGCGTGGCAGGATCGATGGCCGAATCTGCCGGCATTGTGGACGTTGGCCTGGTTTTGATGTGCTCGGGGACTAAGCATGGCTCAAGAAATCATGAGTTGGGTAAGGGGACATACGCCAACGCCCACATCAATGCCAACAATCGAGTGCGGCGTGGCCCGCATTCCGGTGTGAGTGTTGCATTAGACTGCAGACACTGGGCTCATCAAGCTTCATGGTCAAAGCTGACCCTCAGCCGTGCGGCATGGTCTGTGAGATAGCATTTTCGATCTCTATATCGACTACCATGTGGACCTCATTGGATTACAACCAACATGAGATACGACTACTGGACGTCGACATCGTACATCATGGGCATCACTTGAGGACGGCCTCATTGCGGTCAGCTCATGTTTAGTATATCGCCCTATCGTATTCGTGGGGCAGCCGAGGACAAGTGGCAGAAATACATGTCGACGGAGCTGCATTCACGATCACGAACAACCTGCGACAAGCTCTTCGGGAGATGATAGCGTTCTGGAGCAGCCATTATGGATCCACCAGTCCTGAGCTACTGTTGTGTTGTGACCAGATCTGCACCAACCAGGACAATATTAATGAGAGGAGCCATCAGGTTGCGTTCATGGGAGGGTGTACAGCGATGCGGAGCAGGTTCCGGTGTGGCTGCCAGTACCAACGGAGATCTCTGTCCATAATGTATCAGGGGACCTCTGGAAACGGTGGCACCTTGACCAGATCAGCGGTATGCACCTGCACATTGGAACTGACGTAAACTTCGGAGGCCTTGCAGAAGATCAAGACGTCAGAAGTGATCGTTGCATGGACCCGTCATCTTGGAGTGAAGTAGTTGCGTCTGCCAAGTCGATATTCATAGCACTGACTGGCGATGACTGTCCCTCCGCTTCAGCATTGTGATGGATGTTGTTGCTTAGTAGGTAAGAAAGGACGAAGCTTGGGTTCGAAGTGGTGAGAACGGAGATGACAGTACGGCGTGGATGGTCTTTTCGTTTGTAGTGTAGCTTGGGTAGACGTACCCTCTTGATGGTAGATTCCATCCTTATGCATACCCTGCCCAAATCATGCTCTCCCCCTCTTAGGCCCATGCTTTCCTTCGCAACTCTCGCAGGGCTTCTTCGACGCATGATTCGCTTGCCCGTGCGTCAATCAAGACTTGACTTCTTGACGTCGGAGTCTGCTCGTTATAACCTGGTGGCGAGGGCACACAACCGCTTCTCTGACAATTAAGTCACTGCCAGGTGCCCTCAGCGACACGCTTCACTCCCTCCGCTCCCACCACTGCAGCAATTCTCACGTATCGAACTGCCACTTCTGCAGCCCCTTCTGGTGAGCATCAGCCTTGGGCGGCGCTCTAGACGCCATCTTAATCTCATGCGTCTGGGCGTACTCCTGGGCGGCTTTGGCGCAGACTTTCTTGTGCTTCTTAGCGTCGGCTTTCTTGCAGTCTCGTGAGCAGTACGAGACGCTCTTGCACATGATGCAGGGTTTCAGAAGCCTTGCCTCTTCCTCCTCTGCGTCTGTTGATGTCTCGGGCTTGCCGCAATTGCCGCATGACGGGAGAGCTGGCGTTGCGCTCGGTTCTGGGATGGTGTCAGTGCCAGTGCTTGTGTATTCATGGTTATGGTGGATCGGCCTGTACCTGAAGAGGCCGAGGCGGGCGCTGATGATGCGCTGCTGGCGGACATTGTGATATAGGTGTGCTCGACGGCGTCTGAGCACGAGAAGCGGTGGGATACTCTATCGCTCTGGATATGACACGAAGGCTTCGCCGCCGCCTTGAAGAAGGTTCAAGCAGTCGTCTCTTGTGCGCGTGTCTTGTAAGATATTGTTCAAATTGCTGACTGGAAATTGTCTTAGACAGAAGCGGCTTGCAGTATACTATGATCGTACTCTTGCTATGTGATCTGACTGTGTGGAGGGCTTCTACTCAACAGTCCTTGTCGAGGTCGATATGGTAGGACTCACAGTGATGTTTGTCTACATTCTCACGAAGCCTCCAAAATTGGTGAGGAGATTCTCTTCAAATATTGATTTGTTTGCGACAGATCGGGACTAGCCAGGAACGTGCAGGTCGATTGTGGAGAGTTGCCCGATGACGTCGAGGATCGTGCTTCTGGCCATCGCGAAACAAACGCCTCGTCCAACATTATCCTTTGTCCTTTCTTGACAAGTTCTCGTGAGTGGCAGAAAGCTTCAAAGCGCAATTATATGTTCCTCCGCATACTGCACCTACGATCTCTCCATCGATCTGTTCGTAACGGCTCGAGAACAGACTGGTCGCATCGACTCTACACCTCGCAATCGATTATGGCAGCAAAGCGCAAGGCCACCGATCCCGTGCGCCCAGAACCGTCGCCTGCGAAGAAAAGACACGTCGAAGTCAAGAGAGAGCTCAGCAATGGCAAAGCCAAGTTTGACCACTCTCGCATTGAAGAGACGGTTGGCATTGTCCAACGAGAGTTCTACCCTCCCGAGATGAGCAATGAACGCGCAAAGCAATACCATGAAGGAGAGATACCCAGGCCATTACAGGTCTTGCATGCCATGCTTGCACAAACGAAAGCGGAACGGCAAAAGATTGCCGTGGGCGAATGTGTAGTGCATTGGTTCAAGCGCGACCTGCGACTCTTCGACAATAGGGCTCTACATCTAGCAAGTGAGAAGGCGAGAAGCAAGAACGTACCCCTGGTCTGCATGTTCATCGTCAGTCCACAGGACTACCAGGCACACTTGACCAGCCCGGCAAGAGTGGACTTTGAGCTGAGAACGTTGGAGATCATGAAGCAGGACCTGGCAGCACTGGACATACCACTATACGTCACTACAATAGAGAACAGAAAGCATGTCATCCCCAACGTCCTCGGCAAATGCGCAGAATGGGGCGCCAAACATCTGTTTTGCAACATCGAATACGAAGTGGACGAACTCCGCCGCGAGACCAAACTCATCAAAGCGGGACTGAAGCAAGGCATAGCAGTCGAGTCCGTCCACGACGATGTCGTCGTCGCTCCAGGAGAACTCCAGACAGGCGGCGGGAAGCAATATTCAGTCTACAGCCCCTGGTTCCGCGCCTGGATAAAGCATATCCACGAACACCCGCACCTCCTCAACGCCTTTCCCCAGCCCACTCAAAACCCACCCTCTGCCCGCGAGAAATTCCGCGTAATCTTCGACATGTCCGTCCCCTCCGCGCCCTCCAACAAGACCCTGACCCAAGAAGAACGAGACCGCTTCGCTCACCTCTGGCCCGCCGGCGAACACGAAGCGCGCCAACGCCTCGATCGTTTCTTGTCAGACAAGATAGCAAGATACAAAGAAACCCGCAACTTCCCCGCCTCACAATCGACCGCCTCGCTCAGCGTCCACTTCTCCGCCGGAACCCTCGCAGCCCGCACAGCAGTACGTTCCGCCAGGGACGTCAACTCAGCCAAGAAGCTCGACGCCGGCAATGCGGGAATCACAGGCTGGATTTCTGAGATTGCCTGGCGGGATTTTTACAAGCACGTCTTGGCTCACTGGCCTTATGTCTGTATGCACAAGCCTTTCAAGTACGAGTACTCGGACATCGAGTGGGAGTATGATGAAGAACAATTCAAGCGCTGGTGCGAGGGACGTACAGGATTCCCGATCGTGGATGCCGCGATGCGGCAGTTGAATCAGATGGCGTATATGCATAATCGGTGCAGGATGATTGTTGCGAGTTTTCTGGCGAAGGATCTGTTGATTGATTGGAGGATGGGGGAGAGGTATTTCATGGAGCACTTGATTGACGGGGATTTTGCTTCGAATAATGGCGGTTGGGGGTTCAGTGCGAGTACCGGTGTGGATCCGCAGCCTTATTTTAGGATTTTTAATCCTCTGCTGCAGAGTGAGAAGTTTGATGAAAAGGGGGAGTACATTCGGAAGTGGGTTCCCGAGTTGGCGGGGGTGGAGGGCAAGGCGATACATGCGCCGTATGAGAGGGGACAGGGGAAGGTGGCAGAGAAGATGGGGTATCCGAAGCCTATGGTGGATCATAAGCAGGCTCGAGAGAAGGCTCTGGCGCGGTATAAGGGTGGACTTGGGAGGGCGACGGCGAATGTCGGTGGTGGCGTCCATACTTGAGGAGTTCTAAAGATACCCGAGATCGAATTGTTCTGTTATTCGTCTTCACTGCCACTTTCGTCTGCTCTATTGCCATGGATGTATTGGAATCCTCTTGATGTCGTCCCCATCGGTCTGCGCTTCGGCGCAACTTCGTGGTATGTCTTGGGTTTGGGAAAGAGCTTGTCGAGAAAATCATCGCTGAAAGGTTTCCCAGTCTTCTTGAGGAATTGTGCAGCAGAATTCTGCTCTCGATGCCTTCGCTTCGCCTCGAGATAATTGGTAGTCAGGCCATCATCCTGGCGTTCCTTCTTGAACTTCTTTGGCCTCGGTGGAGAGGTGAGGGCAGTCGCAAAAGTAGGTTGATCCCGAGAGGAATTCTACTCACTCTCGGTCTTACTATCACTTTCCGAGCTGCTCTTGTTATGATTTACAAGGTTGATGTTATTCTTAAGTGTTAGGCTAGGCTAAAATACAAGTAGTAGCACCCTCTCTCGTGTGCCTACCTTAGCCGTATGCCTGCCTTAACTATCTATAGTTACTGCCTTAACTATCTATAGTTACTTCCGTAACATCTACCGGTTTCTAAAAAGAAGGTAGCACGTCCTCGTACTATTATGCTTATGTACTGTTATATACTATTATAACGCCTCGTCCTAAACACTCTCGGCGCCGAGAAGGCTATCGACCTTGTTCTCTTTATAGAACTTCTCTATAGCTAGCTCTATTTCGTCCCTACCGGAGATATCGTAGACCTAGTCGGACTTACTATCGAGTAGTAAGGTAGGGCGCTCGTTCTATAGCTTAGCCTTCTTGTTCTTATTCGGTCCTATCTCGTCGTCGGAGCTGTCCTCCTTCTTAGTAATCGTTTCTAAGCCGTTATCCGAGCTGTCCTCCTTCTTTACTCGTCCCTCGAACTACGACTTTAGTTCCTTTCGGAGTACTCGTCCCTCGAACTACGACTGCACGTATTCGTCTCCCTACTAGATAAATAGGTACGCTGCCTTAACCGTACTTAGGATACGCTTTAGTTGCTCGACCGTAGCTCGGCCGTCCTTAGTATACTCTATAAAGGTATTAAGGTCCTAGACGCGGCGCTCGATCCGTCCGTCGATCTTAATCTCTAGTACGAAGCGGGAGGTAGTATTCTTCTTAGTAGTAGTCGGGCTAAAGAGGTCGTCGAAGTCGTCTAGGCTCGTACTCTTATTCTTTCTTAGTTCCTTCTTACGCTTAACGGTCTTAGGCTTGTCCCTTATTATTAGCTACGGCGTCTTATTATTGTCGAGGTCGTCTAGGTCGTTCTCTATTTATAAGAGGTCCCGTAAGTAGTCCTCTAGGTAGTTCGGGTTTAGCTTTAGACCGCGTAGGGCCTTAGTCTAGTAGTCGTTATAGACCGCCCTCTTATTCTTACGCTCGCTTAAGCGGTACTAGAGGTATACCGCCTGTCTTAACGACTCGTTACCCTAGCGGACCGTAGCTCGAGT